>PVIC010011751.1:0-31265 GCA_004025085.1 Thryonomys swinderianus | reverse complement strand
ATGTTTTTTTCTTTTCTGCCATCATCACATTTATTTGCTTTATAAGTCTTTAGCAAGTTAATTGTCATAAACACAGATTAATAGCTTAATGGGACAAAAAACATAAAAAACACACAAGACAATTATATTAAATCAAGGTTCATTTTTAGATACATTGGCCACCTTAGGTTAAAATAACTTTTTCTCTCTCTTTCTCTTTTTTCCCCTATTATCTGTCTTTTATTTTGCACTTTATTTATATATCAGATTTCTCACACAAGAGAAATCATGTGCTATTTAAGCTTGTGTGGTTGATTTATTTCTCTTAATTCTGTGGTCACCTAGTGCATCCATTTTCCTATAAATGCCAGAAAAAACAAATTTTAGCTTAAGGTGTCATAGTTTGTTTTCTGTTGCTCTTACAAAAGACCTGAAGCTAATTTGGGTAATTGGTAAGTAAAAGGGTTTATTAACTCATAATTTGGAGGTCCAAGAGCATTGTGCCAACTTCTCCCTACACCCACAGTGTGTTCTTCTTCAGTCTGTCCATCATTCAGTCACACTCGAAGCTGTCAATCATCAGTATCATACACCCGTGGTCCAGTCACCTCCCAAGAACCCCAACTATGAGGCTTGGGGGCAAGCCGTTACATTAGAATATATAGAGGTAGATACATAAATACCTTCCATATAGATATATGGAAAAATATTATGGTATTTGTACATCACAGAAAGCAACTGTTTCACAGTATCTACTCAATAATATCCCAGGGCTCTTCCTCCATCAGTGGTTCAGAGCTCCTCTGACTAACTAAATTCTGGGCTAATACTCTGTTACAGCCCTGGATTTGATTTTGCTGATGATTTTTACATATTGCTGTAAGATCCTGGAGGAAGGATTTATTTGCTCTCCAAGACTGACTGCACCCCA
This sequence comes from Thryonomys swinderianus, assembly GCA_004025085.1. NCBI lineage: Eukaryota > Metazoa > Chordata > Mammalia > Rodentia > Thryonomyidae > Thryonomys > Thryonomys swinderianus. The sequence goes on along the minus strand of PVIC010011751.1, from coordinate 30,355 downwards.
GGGATAGGGAGGGCCTATTTATTGAAGAGTTTGGCCAGGTACATGTCACACAGAGACCGCTGCTTCAACGGAGGCTAATCCGTTGCCAAATACAGATGTTCAAGTTTAAAGTGCTATTGTCTCAGGCTTCCTGGCTTATTAGGCAAATACTTGTAGGACAGACAGCTTCATTTTAGTGGGGTTTGGAAAGTACCCAATTCCTGGGCCATGGCTGTCCATTCTGTAAATCAACCAGGTGCAAAAGGATGATGCCTGGACTTTTGGCTTAAACAAATGGGCCCTTTCCTTGTGGGCCGCCTCCAGCACCCACCCCAGTCAGAGCGGATGCTCTGGGCATCTCCAGCATGCTTCTCGCAGGACGCACTTTAATCCCAGAGCTTGTCTTTCCGTGATCCCCAACCTTCGGCTCCTCCTGAGACCTGAAGGGTGCTCCCTCCTTCACACAGCCCAGAAGATTATCCACGTGTTTGGAAAACAATACAAAATTTGGGGTAATTCACTGTATGAGAGCTTCACAGTAAGTTCCATCTCTAGCCCTTTTGTTCCTTTTTAAATTTTGAGACAGGGCTTACTAAGTGTCACTAAGTTTCTGAGACAGGGCTTAAACTTGTGAGATTCTTGTCTCAGCCTCCCAGAGCGCTAGCATTACAGGTGTGTGCGCCACGTGCAGCCCATTAACAAAGTTTAATACAGCCTCGGTGTGACTGCTGCTGTTCCCACCCCTCTAAGATGAGTGAAGAACCTGTATTCTAAACTCTGGACTGATGATTCCATTTGACACCTAATGAAATAGAAGCCCTGAGAACCAGCCACATGCAGTAGATGCAGAGGGCGTAGAAGGAACGACAGGAAGAGGATAGGTCTAGGGCCACAGTGTCTCTAGCCCTGTGACGTAGGCAAGCCACTTTGGTTCTCTGAGCCCATTTCCTCTTCTATGCCTCAAGAAGTGGTCATACAGATGAAAGAGCAAGAGCGATAAAGCACATGGCATGGTCCCTGGCACATTGCTGGTGCTCAGAGGACAAAAAAGAGCCAAATGTTAGCTTTTCATGTCTTTGGGGAGAAGAGATTTCTACCACCTTCTCTGGGCTCAGAGGTGGCGCAGCGAAATGCAACAGCCACCGAGGTCAGATCACCTGGGTTCAGTCTGGTCCACTGTGCTGTGACTTTGAACAAATTACTTCAGCTCTGTATGTGGGCCTCAGTTTTCCTCTGTAAAAGTTTCCATGAAAATTGTACCCATCTTTCCTGAGTCGTGATATTCACTAAGAGGTGAACAGAGCCCACCAGAGAGTCAGAAGTGCAAAAGAGTAAGGGAGCCAGGAAACTCCGCCAAGGGCCTGAGTCCTCCGGAAACACACACTGCCTGTGTGGGAAGAAGAGGGTGGAAGAGGAGGGAAGGCGGCCGCGTCATCCAGGCCCCCATAGCTGTCCGACCCTCTGCAGAGCGCAGAGGAGTGACTGAGACAAGGGTACAGCTCAGACCGCAGGTGGAAAGACATGGTGACCCCTGCTGTTCATGGAGAGCCAGCCTTGGTGAGGGGCTGGACAGGACACCCAGTGCTGCCTCCCTGTCACCTGCCCTTGCTCTGACCCTCCCCTCCCGTGGTGCTGGAAGGCACAGTGTGGGCTATTCCATCACAGGGAGGCTGATAATAAAGGTGAAATAAGAGAAGCAACGATACAAACATGGTGGCTAATCCACATCCGTTGTGTCTAGGGGCAGACAATTCAAATGCATGATCTCATTTAATCCTCATTGCAACCCACGGCCACAGGTGTTACCTGTGACAGATGAGGCCGTCCAGGCTCTGGGACCAAGGAGCTTTCCCAAGACACAGCTGGACGGTGGCAGAGCTAGAGTATGAACCGCTCGAGTCCTGTCTGAGCTCGGGGCAAGTTTCAAAGGCCTGTGTTCTCCATACTACAGCAGAGAGAACCTACCAAGGCCTCCCGCCTACACCGTAAAAATAGCCACAAAAATATTAGGGTTTGTGCGCACAGAAAAATGTATATTATTTCCTGAATTCATGAAGAACGTTCAGAGCCAAGGGCTGGGGAGTGATGAGTCCACCCAGGAGAGGCGGACACGGGCGGAGGAGGCCGGCCGCGTGTGGCCCCGCAGTGACCTGTGGGCTCCCCCTTCAGGTTGACGCACCAGGCTGGGACCCGGCCCAGAGGACCGGAGGCGCTCGCTTTCTAGGGCTGCCTTAGCAAACTGCCACGGTGAGAGGCTTCAAGTGACAGAAATTAACTCTCCCCACTGTCTGGAGCCCAAAGTCCCCAGAGACTCTGGGGAGAACCCTTCCTTGCCGCTCCCGGCCTCTGCCACCCTTGCTGTCTGCCCCTCAGCGTACCCTGCCAAGCTCCGCCTCGGTCTCTACGTGGGGTTCTCCCTGAGTGGGTTTTCCTCATCTTGCTAGGATCATGTTTGATCAGGGCCCCACCACCCTCCTTTAGTATACCTCATCTTGATGAGACTATAAAGATCCTATGTCCTAATAAGATCAGCTATTCTTTTTGAGGAAGAACCTCACCATATGACCTAGGCTGATCTTGAACTTCCTAAATTGCCCAGGTTGGATTCATACTTACAATCCTCTGCCTCAGCTTCCTAAATGCTGGGGCTGCACGCATGCACCACCACGCCTGGGCTGAGATCGCTCTCATTGGTACCGCCAACTAGGATTTCAACATGATGCCTGCCATAACCTAGGTCTTGCAAAGAATAGAAGTGCCATCTCCTGTGACCTTGGAGCAGCTAGGACAAAGGTAGCCCTTAGACAAATTAAAAAGCACAATCTAAAGAGCTCCACCTATAAGGCTGTGGTCCCCTATAGGGGTAGGGACAGTCCCTCACTTGGTGACTAAGGATGCCAGGTTCTGAAAACATCTGGGAAGTGCTGGTGGAGGAGAGACATTCCTTTTTCTTTAACTGCATTTATTGGTACATTTTAAGTATACATTATGATCACATTCATCATTGGGAATTTGTACCTGTACATGATGTATCTTGATTCTTATTTTTCCCATTCCTCTACTCTCCCTTCAGTCTCTCCACCCCTTGTATGCACAAGCTTTGTTTCCATTCTTAGGACAGATGTTCCTGCCTGCTGGCTGCCCTAGCCTCACCTCTTCCCATCCTTGTGATCCGGCAGCCTAGAAAACAGGGCCTGCGGAGAACGCCCAGCTCTGTCTCTCACCGGCTATTCTGCCTTCAGGATAGTATTTCAAACCCTTTGGAGCCTATTTCTCACCTGTCAAGATGGGACCAACTTCACACCCACTTCACAGGTGTTCGGTGTGTGTTCGTCTCCTTCCCTTCTCTGACCAGAGCAGAAGGATGGATGGATAAACTGCCACTTTGCCAGTCAGTTGGACCAATGTTCATCGAAGACTATATACTTGGCTTAGGGTTGAGCAGAGGGCTACAGTAAGTGATAAGATCAACTTTTGTCTTATAGGCACACATACCCCCATGTAAAACAATGTAGCATTTTTTTTTTTAACCCTAGCTCCTCTGGGCTTTTTGTTTTTTTTTTTTTTTTTGAGACAGGGTCTCGCTTTGTAGTTCAGGCTGGCTCTGAGCTCACTATGTAGCCCAGGCAAGCCCCGAACTCAGCAATCCTCCTGTCTCTGCCTCCCGAGTGCTGGGATTACAGGCGTGAGCCACCATGCCCGGCGTGGGCTTTTTGACTTTAAGAAACTGCTGACTCCAGCAGTCTCAGACCTTATGAGTGCAGGAAATGTTTAGTCTTTACTCTGTGCTTGGTCCTGCACAGATATCACCCCTAAGTCTCACAATGTTCTCTACAGTCTCAGAGTCTGTATTTCGAAGGCAAGAGAAGTAAACCCAGCTGTGAAGGCAACACAGACAGGATTTCACCCGACTGTGGGCCCAGAGCCATCGTCCTGAGTTACACCAAGGGCGGTTCTAACACCGAGACCCAACAGCGCAAGATCACCTCCCCCCCGCTGTGCTTCTCCCCAAAGGGGAACTGTGTCCAAGCATGAGAGAAGCCTTGTCTGGTCTTCTGGACGCTCTGTGGCCCGCTGTAGACCTGGCGCAGGGCACAGTGTGAGTTCACACGCGGAGCGCCCGCCTGGTTCTCTTTCCGCTCAGACCTGGTTTGTATGGATCTGACCAGTAGCTGGGAGACGGTGAGCTTTGCCTGTGGAGCTGCCGCCTGCTGCTCCCTCAGTATTCCTGTGACTTTAGACACAAGATGATCCATTTCTAAGAGGCTCAGTCATTCACTACACTCTGGAGCTTGGGTCCGTGTTAAAACCAGCGTTCTACACACACACGTCGGGAGGTGTGTGGTGTCGGAAAACCACTAGCAGCCTTCCCTCTTTCTCCAGAGGATGGACGTTCAAGGTCTGCTCTCCCAGGAAGGCCCAGGGTCGGAGCAGCATTACAGAGAGTCCTGGCGGCTTTAGAGACCAACAGAATCTACCGCTCTTTCCCAACCTGCCCTCAGGATCAGAATCCCGCTCTGGATGTTTGGCTGCCATGGCCTTTCCGGCTTCGTCACTCCTTCCCTCCGGGCTCGTCCAGCCAGGCGCAGCTAAGGCCCCGAAGCGTCTTCCGTTAGCGCGGAGCGTGAGCCCCAGGGGCCCTCGCCGGCACACCCCAGCAGATCTGCTTGGGACGCCCCTCTCCAGAGAACAAAACTTCTGAACTCCTCCCTGGGCCAAAGCTGGCGCTGTCCATCCTGCCTCTGATCCAAATTCCCCTCCGGGTTGGGGTGAAGGCGCCCGTCTCCGCGCAGAGACGCCGGAGCCCTTTGGGGAGCATCTTGGCCGGTGCCGCCCCAGCACGTCGGGGACTCCCGCTCACCCCTTCCCGGTGCCTCTGGCCCCAGCAGGCCTGCGTTAGCTCCGCCTGGACGTCTCCCTCTTACATTCTTTAGCTACCACGTCCCTTGGCCTGCTGCCCGCTGACACACACCTTCCCCCAACATTAAAAAGTCACTAAAACAATCCGAAAATCTTTTCTCACTAAGGCCTGGCAGACTGCTAAATCTTAGTATATTATCTCTGTGGAGAGAAGAGCCTCGGCGGTTTCTCCAGAAGGACCGACTGGCCGACGCCGGGACCGCAGGGCCTCACCCCGGCCGTGTGGCCGGGATTCCACGGGCAGCGCTTCGCGGCCTTGACTCCCTCAGAAGCCAGCTCTTCCCGCTTTGGTAATCGATGTCCGGGTGCGCACCCCTGCCGCATCCTTCCCCGTCGGGAGGGGCCGGGGGAGGACATCCGGCGGCCGAGGCGGAGAAGGTCAGGGAGTCTCCCGCGGGGAAAGGTTGCGGGACCCAGCGGGCCGGCGACTCTGGCCCTTCTCCTCAGGGACCTCGGGATCGCCAGTGACGGAAAGGACAGCAGGAGCTCCACCCGGAGAAAGCGGGCGCTGCCCCCGGAGGCCCCGGCCCCGCATCAGGCCCTCACGCGTGGGGAGACCAGCCCTCCGTCCCCACCCAGGGTCACCGCACCGAAGCCAGGACCAGCGACCAGGTCTCCTGCCTTCAAGACGGCGAGGTGCGCTGAAGTGTGCCACGTCCCGGTCAGCGGGAGAAAGGTCGAGTGCGACCTCGGCGAGTGAGCCCCCATGGGGCGCCGCCGCTTACTCTGTCCCGAGCTGCTCTGGTGAAAGCAAGACAGACGGGTGCGGCTGTGGCTGCCGTGCTCTGGGGCCCGCCCGGCCCCGCGTGTGTCCCTGAGCACGCGTGTCGTGTGCAAGGAAACACGCCTGCCTTGGGTGGCGGTGTGCGTGTGAACCTGGGACCTAGCACCTTACTGAGTCACGGAATGGGGTTTCCTCTGTTCACCTCTGTTGGACAGGATCCCCTCAGACCTCTGTAATCACGAACACAAGCTGAGTGTTATTCTTTCCTCTATAGAAGGGCTATGGGGCCCGGGGTCCCACTTGGTTTGGGGGAACTGCAGACTTTCAGGGGAAAGTCCTGCCCTTTCCAAATCAGCCACATTCAGAGCAATCCCGTGGCAGTGGGGAGCTACCTCAGTATCCCAGCTGGACTCTACCAAGAGAAAAGAAAATTCCCTGCCTGTGACCTGATGTAATTCTCACCTCTGTTAGGACCCAACATACTGCTTTTTGCAAGATGCAGAAAGAATTTCCAAGTCAAACAAGTCAGTGGGAGAGCTGCCCTCCCTCCCCACGAAGTCTTCCTGTTATTCTGACCCCTGCAGAGTCCCCAGGGCCAGGGCTGGAGCTGTGGCTGACACAGCGCAGATTGAGGGGAGGAGTCAGAGAAAGCAGTAACCAAAGCCCACAGCCCACAGAGGCAGTGTGGAAAGACACACATACGCTGTGTGTGTGTATGTGTATGTGTATGTGGTGTGTGTGTGTGTGTGTGTTTGCTTTTCTTATGAAAAATTAGGTAGAAAAGAGCAAGTGACCATCATCCCCTAGCATTGAAAGTGCCCACCCTGGCCCGGATTTTCTCGTCAGTGTGGTTCCCGTTAGCCAGAGAGCAGCGGGGGGAGGAGCCTGACTTGCTTAACTGCCCGCTTGGAGGCCCGGGGTGCCTGTTGCCATGGCAGTCACTACAGGGCTGGGGACTCTAGCCACAGCCCAGGTCGAGTCCCAGCAACCCATCCGGGAAGGAAGATGCCTGCCTGGCGCCCTGGGTGCTGGAGCCGTAAACTCCAGGTCACAGGGGCCACTCCACAGTCAGGTCGCTGTGCGGGTCTGGGCTGCAGAACAGCTCCTGGCCCTCAGCCCCTGGGGCTTATCGTCAGCTAAATGAGATTTCTAAGGGTTTTCCATCATGCAAGCGTCCCTGATTCTGGTCTTCCTCTTGCTCCAGCGAGCCTCTAGCCAGGAGAAGAGGGTATCCGGAGATGACTTCCACCCCTCCCCCTCTCTACTCCGACTGGCATCCTCAAGCCGGGGTGAGTGGGCTGGGGGAGAGTCTGACTCTTTCTGAACTTTAGCTGCTGCTGCCTTACTCAGAGCTGGTTGGTGTTTATTGAGTGTGTCTTCTATGCCAGGCATTGTCAAGTACTCGCGTATACCCTCTCACACAGCCTCATGACAACACCGGGAAAGGCAGATTGAAACTCTGAATTGTGACAGTCTTGAAGTCTGGAAAATAGAAATTGAATGATATAAGCACTCTGGAGAGAGAGACGTGGGTTGGAGACCCTAGGTTGTCTTCTACTGATCATGTGAGATGCGCAAATTGCTTAGTTTCTGAGCCTCCATGTCCTGATTGGCAAGAAAAGTTTACCTTTTTAGAGCTGTGAAGAATGAATGAATAGGGCTGGAGATTTAGCTCAGTGGTTCCGGCACCTGCCTCGCAAGCACAAGGTCCTGAGTTCGATCCTGGTAACCACATACAATGCTGGGCGTGGTGACTCATGCCCACCAGCAATCAATACCACACACCACAGTGCCAGGCGTGGTGGCTCATGCCTGTAATCCCAGGACTTGGGAGGCAGAGGCAGGAGGATTGCTGAGTTCCAGGCTTGCCTGGGCTACATAGTGAGCTCAGGGCCAGCCTGAACTACAAAGCGAGACCCTGTCTCAAAAATAAAATGAATGAACAGTGGGTGTGGAGTGAGCACATTGTCTGGTGCACGGGAGACACTAAGTTAGGTGAGGATGGTTTCTGGGAGGCAGGTCTAGCAGAGTGTGTGGTGCGAAGCCGAGGGGTGTTTGGATGGGGAACTGAGATAGGAAGTGAGGGTTCAGCTGTGTGGCAGGAGTGGAAACACTAGACCAGTCAAACAAAATAGAAGGCCCAGAAATAGACCTAACATAAACTGGAGCTTATTTTATAAAAGATATAAATTACTGGAGAAATCATAAACCATTCAATACTAAGTATCTTCACTTTTTATGTGGGAAAAAATAGATTCCCTACCTCACACCACATCCAAAACCAAACTGCAAACGCCTTAAAGACCTCAGTGTACAAGAGAATATTTGTAATGACATGAAAATAAGGAAGGATTTATTTTATAAGACATTTAAATGAGAAACTGTGTAGGAAAAAATGAAAATTTGAAACAAAAAAATTAAAAGGTAATTCATAAGAAAAATACTGAAAATATATAAAAACTATTTAAGTCATTTGTTTCAGGGAGGTTTAATTAATCTGCCACATTTTATTTTATTTTATTTTTATGTCATTTTTCAAAAGACAACCTGGGGCTGGGGATTTAGTTCAAATGGTACCACACCAACCTTGCATACACAAGAGCCCAAGTTCAATCCCTGGTACTGCAAAAAAAAAGAAAAAGACAACCTAACATAAAAATGAGTAAAGATTGCATTAATGATCCACATAAGAACCCTAAATGTCCAGTCATGTATAAAAAGCTCTCTGGTTGGGTGTGGTGGTATATGCACTCTGGAGGCTGAGGCAGGAGGATCATTGCGAGTTCAAAGGCAGCCTGGTCTACATAGTGAGTCCAAGGCTGTCCTGAATAACATAGGGAGACTATGTCTCAAAAAACCAAAAAGGTCTCTGGGCCTTACCAGCAAGCAAGGATATTATTCAATTTAAACAAGGAAATTAAATTATAGTTTTAGGTTGGTAAAAATGGAAAAATTATGATGAAACAAAATATTAGTGCAAATGTAGGGAAACAGGAATTTGGCAGGTAGGTTAAAACCATTTTGCAAAACAATTTTGACAAAATCTAATAAAATTGTGAATTTTATTAGAACCCAATGACCGAACTCTCCACTTCTAGCATATATCCTGGAGAACCTCTTACATATGTTTTATAAACATTGCTTCTAGAAACCAAAAGAAGTATAAAATGTGAATACCATAAAACGTTCACCATTGGGAGCATGAATGAAGCTAAGAAATTGTGGACCAGCACCTGAATTTGCAGTAATTGATAAGCAGAGGCCCAGTCTGAGTGTATCTGTGTAGCTAAAGGTTGCAACCACAATGCTGAGTGATAAAAGCGAGTTGCACAGTATTCTGTAGAATTCAATGCCAGTTTTTCATACAAATTAAAAAACACAGAACAGTGCCACTTATCGTTCATTAACACACACACGTCTGGTGGAAAGAGAAAGCCACGGAAAGCCGTGGGCTGGGACACATAGGAGCATCACAGGGTTTGTTCTAGGGACAGAGGCTGAGGGACGGGCCTGGTGTGAGGGTGTAGGGTACTTTGTCAGCTTTTATTTCCTTTCTGAACCTCTGAAATAAAAATTAACTGTAAGATTTGTTTTCGTGGAGAGGAAGGCACATAGGTCCCTGCAGCAACCTTGGACACACGAGGGCCTGAGTTCAATCCCCCATACTGCAAAAAATAAAAATAATAATAAATAATAATAAGCAGATGTAAAAGGACCAGGGATGTACTTGGCACCAGAGTGCCTGCCTGGCAAGAGCAAGGTCCTGAATTCAATCCCCTGTTCCTCAAAAATAAATAAATAAGTAGACAAGATTATTCTGTCTCACTGTCTTCTTCCACGGCCTGTCTTTCTCCTTTCTGTCAAGGAGCAAGGGTCAGGGAACCCTCATTGTGGGAGCAACTTCTGTCTCTTTGGGGCCTTTTATCTTGTCTCTGAGACTGTGGTTCCTTCCTACAGCCCATTGGCTTTCTCAAAGCATTTAGCTCAAGTTACTCTAGAACTTCTAGTGGGCATGATGTTAAACCCACAGCATCTACTCCACTGATCTTGTTGAAAAAAAATGTTGTGATTTCTGAAATGTAGTGAGTCAAACTCTGAAATAAAAGCTGGAGAACTATTGCATCATTGTGGTCACAACAAGAAACAGAATTCTCCCCAGAATGCTAGAGATATGAATGAAGTGACTCTTTACAGCAGTGTGGGCAGGCTTAGGGGAGCACACAACAGTGATGGAGCGCTGGGAACCAGTGGGATGGAAGTATCAGGACCCTAAGGAACGGATACTGTGGGAAGGGAACAGAGGTACTATGGGAAACGAACAGAGGTACTGTGGGAAACGAACAGAGGTACCGTGGGAAAGGAACAGAGGTACTGTGGGAAAGGAACAGAGGTACTGCGGCCCAGTGACAAGCGAAGCCAATAGGAAGGGATGTCTCATAGCATCTGGAGTCAAGGAGAACCTCAACCAAACTCAGGAAGACACCAAAGCAGGCAGAAGCTGGAGACTAAGTGAGTGGAAAACTCTAATCCTTCTTTTTCTCCCAGTACTAACTTCTCTAGATGCCTATCTTGAGCTAAACCCAATGGGAAATTGGAAACAAGGCATCCTGGGAGTTGTAGTCCATAGAAGTCACCCCAACAAGTCCAGAGAATTCATGGCAAAGGGGAGGGCATAAGCAGCCAAGGAGCCAGAAGAATCCAAACTCATGGAGTTAGGGGAGCAATGGCTATGCAGTTTCATTCAAAAGAATAAAAGGAAGAGACCTGGGCCACGCTGTCTTGCAAAGAGGTCACTATTAAAAGGAAACCAGAGAAGAAAAAGTAATCTGACTTGAAAAGTGTGCTCTGTTTGAAACTGCAAAAAGAGGCTGACAGGCCCCACAAGTCTCAGTGAAGGACTAACAGGGGGGGTGGGGCTTCAAGTAGGACCAGAGGGAGTGGCAGCCAGTACAAAGCCCCATCTGTTTCTCCAGAGCAGGAGTCTTAGGTAGCCATGGTTGCTGAGTGCACAGATGTGGAGGAAGCAGGCAGCTGATGGAAAGCAGGCCGGTTGGATATGCACTGTGGGTGAGATTCAGCATCTGCAGATCCTATACCGCCAAGACCACCCTTCAGCTTGAGGCTGCCTGTGGCCTCACAGAGAGCTGCCTGTCCCCATAGCCAGGCTCCAGGCTGTCTGGAGATGTCCCTAACAGTCCCAGGCTGGTGGCCTCTCCAAGTGGTCTCCCAGCAAACAAAATGACACGGAACTCAAATTTCTTTCAGCTCTGGGCTTCTCTGCTGAGGAGACACGGAGAGATCTGAACCCAGCTCAGGCCAAGGCTGCGTCCTGGCGCTTTGACGCTGCTCTGGTCTGTGATGACGTGTGTGGACTGAGAAGCTCCAGACTCCAGCCGCGCCAGTAGCAGAAGAGGAGGAGCCCACAGGCCCTTGTTTGGCCGTGGTATTTCTATAGCGACCCGACTCCCAAACTGAGGTGCTCAGTTAGGGAAGTCTTAAACAAGACCCAGAGCCTGGCTCCAGGAGAGAAGGAATTTTCTCCCTTAAGAAGTGGAACCGAAGCCTGGCTTCTTCCCCCTCTCCATTCCTACAGCACAGTGTTCTGTATACATCTGGCCCACAGTGACAATCTCCTTCAGGGTCGCCCCTTCCCTCCATCTCTGGTCAGACGGGGAAAGTTGAGAAGGGTTCCCTGAAGAGTCCAACAGGGGCAGAGCCTGAACTGGAGCCACGGCCACCTCTTCCCCCTCCACTGCTAAGTGGCTTCCTGAGAGAGTGTCTGCAGCTGCTGAAAGGCGTAGTATTTGGTCTCACTAAACACAGACTCCCCCACCAAACACAGACAGCTCTTCCTGGCATTCAGCTGGGTGCCATGGAGTGCTCCGAACTGGATTTGTTTTTTAATAGGAAAATATGTGCTGCCAAGTCAGGCTCCCCAGGGGACATTTTAGCTGCATGAGTCACGGTGTATTCAGAGATCCTACTCCATTTAAGGGTGATCTGTTTATAAGCATGTGTAGGTTTTCAGCATTTTACAGTGGTTTTTTGATGAGGGTGGAGTGTGCATTCAGAATGTATGTGCCTCTCTTGGACTGTAAACAAAACTGTACGTGTGTGTGTGTGCAGGGTGGTATTATAGGTAGAAAAGCGAGTTAGACATGTGTTAGGCAGATAGATAGGACTGGCCCAGGGAAGGAAGCAAAAAAGCCAATTTGGAGGTTAGCGTTGCCAGAGGGAAAAGCTATCCCACCCATGTAAGACAAATAGCCGTGATTGGTATTCTAAATAGGCATCCCCAGAAGTTCTAAAGAGGGCACCAGCCCCCTAGGATAAACAATAGCGTTTGATATTCTAAAATGGGCACCAGTCTCCTGGGGTGAAGGGCTAAGACTTTAACTCACCTCCCAGGAAAAGAGTTCATGGTTTGTCTATTTTGTGTGATTTCTCATTGTACCAATGTTACCCAAGCTATCGTATTTGCAATGTTACTGTTTGACTGTCATTTTGTCCCACGCTGGACCCGCCTCACCTTGTGGCTTTGCTCCATAAAAGCCCTCTGAGAAGTGAGGCAGGTAAGTTACCCACTTTCCAGGTTCCCCCTTCTGTCTCTCTTAGGCATGTTTTTTTCCCCCAATAAAATTTTCCTACTCAAACCTCTGTGGTTCCTAAAATTCATTCTTCGATTTTTAAAGAACACGAACTCGCGTTTCAGGTGGGGAATTAGGCCTTAACGCTCCTGCATCAGTGGGGCGAGGAGAAAGCTTTCTAGAAAGAGATAGCTAACTCTTGTCGTACGTAAAATCAGTTTCTGCAAGACAAATTTGCTGACCCATTGCATCTATGCTCCTGGGTTGCTGAGGTGTCTCGCTAAGGGAACAGGTAAGGAAATAAAGGGAGTCTTGGTAGCCCAGCCCGCGGCTACTGGTGATCATGGGACAATAATCCTGGTGTGGACAGTGTGCTTCGGCTTGTACCCCAGCTTCTCACTCTGTGGGAGGAAGAAGGAGCTCGTCCCACCAGCCAGTCCTGTCACTGTCACTGCACTGAAGGCCTGAACCGCACTCCCTTCTCCCCCCTGCGGCTACCTGCACCCACTGCTTCTCTGTATTCTCTCCGGAGCATCAGTTGACTGCAGCAGGGATCTGGGTCCCGTCGACCCACCACTTTAGGCCATTGTTCCCTGGACCACCAACCTTCCTCCTGCAAGAAAGGAACACTTTTGCACATCCTCCCCAGAGGGACATTTGCCACCTGGAATCCAACAGGACTGACATTGCCAGGAGCTTGTGCAGCATCTACAAAGCCATTTCCAGCTTACATGGGACTCAGGCTGGCAGCAAGGACTCAACTGAGATCACCAGACCCTTGGGACTGGCTCGAGTTCAAAACGCTGTGTGGCTGGAGCCAAGAAGCAACAGAACACACTTGTGGCTCCCTTGTCCTGAAACCACAGGGCCGCATTCTCAAGGCCTGTCCCACAGCCCACTCTTGCCTGATCATGCCACAAAACCGCTTTACTTCCAGGCCTGTTCTAAAATCCTGAATGCCAGGGCTCAAAACACATGATATTCCAGTGAAACGCACCCCTTTCCCACACAGTGTGCTGCCTGGCACCGTGAATGGGGTTGGAGGTGGGCATTCTGAACTCCTCTGACTCTGGGTAACTCAAAAGATACCAAAATCTGACTACCCTTCTCACTGAGATCATAAAGACACCTCACACTTCATAACCTCCGGGTGAGGAAACTGGAGCAATGAGAGGTTCAAGGGCCCCTGAGCTCCATGAAGCGAGGAGGGAGCAGACAGCTTGGCCCCGGGGCCCTCATGCTGAGCCACACCATCATAGGTCCTTGGGGGTCATAGGTGGTTTTAAACAGCAACACTGCAGCCTCCTGTCTGCAGCCACACCTCTGGCACTGCAGGCAGGAAACAGCCTGGGCTGCAGATTTTGTAGCCTTTGAACTCTCAGGAAGTGGCTTCCCAAGACCAAGGGTGGTGGCCATCTTGAGCTCTCATTGAAGTCAGAGATATAATCACTCTATCATTCTCTTCTCCGGTGTAATCTAACATCTGGTTACACTCATCTTGCAGGATTCCGAGTCTCCAGACGTCTGACAATCGCAGATTATGACTGATAAAACCCAACTCTGACCTTGTTCTGATTCACTGTACCATATACCTTGGATCCTGTAGGCATGGCGGGTGAGAGAGAATGAATCTTTGCGATAGTGGCTCTGACATGCCTAGAAAATATTTTAGCAGTCTCTAATCTCTATTTGCTTACATTATTTCAATAGAGTAATTGCAAACTTGTATTCACACAGCCACAGTTCAAACGGTCTGTTAACAAGCTTTGTGAGTGCTGAGTGAAGCACTAGGCCTGACTACATCTCTGGCATTCACTTAAACAGAGATGGTGCCCGGATGCCCTGAACAGTGGCTGGGTCATAAAATATTAAGGTGGTGGCAGTGCCTGTGGAGAAAGAGAGAGAGCTCTTACAGGAGAAGAACTCTTCCTTACGGTACAAGCGGCACAGCTAGTGCACCTGACTGTGTATCCCCATTCACGGGCCACATGCCGAGCCGCGGGGTTTTCAGAGGGGAAGGAGCTGGATTAAGAAGAGCCAAAACTGAGATTTGGGGTCGCAGGAGGGAGAGCTCGGAGGGCCTCAGAACTTGTACCACAGAGTTGGGGCTCTGACGTGAGGGCAGTGGAGGGCCACTGGAGGCCCCCAAGCAGATCAGGTGAGAAAGGTTCTCCTGACAGCCCTGTGAGGCGAGGAAGGGAGGATGCCCGTAGGAGGCAGAAAAGTCGCGCGATGACTGTAGCCCCCTGGAGGAGAGCACAGCAGCCTGGCTCTGATTCGAGGTTCTCAGGAGAACACCCCTTCTCATCGTTTTCCCTGGTTCCTCGGCACCCTGGATTCAAGACGTGCACTTCTACAAACATCAGTGTTCAGCTGGGACCCAGGGGCGGCAGCCGGCGTGAGCCCCGGGGGCTACGTCTCTTCCTCAGGATGCCGTGACGGAGCCTCGGCACAGAAAGGAAATGCCATTTCCCCAGCTCTTTCCCCAGAAAGTCACTCTTCATTTGGTTCTGAGATCCGTGGTCCTGGACGGCGTGTGGATTCCATGCGTGCGCCGTGTGCGCGCTGCGGTCCAGCTCAGGGGTGGCTCTGCTTGTCTTGGTTTGCTGGATGGAGCTGAACTTGAAACTGCGTGCTTTCTTCCCGATGCTTATCTTCGTGACCCTTTCTCAGAACATCTTGCCCATTAACTTTCTCACAGCATCATTTTCAGCGCCAAGCTGCTGGCTTCAAAGCTTAGTGCCCCAGGGAACATAAGATGATAACCTTTCTACCTCTGCCTCCCTCGCATTCCAACAAAGACTTACACTTCCTGAACAGCAGGCCCTAAGCTTGAACCTGTCCTGGGCTCCTAGAAAATATTTGGCCCACAAGTCATTCCTGCAGTGCATCTTAGGAGGTGGAAACACAAGCAACAGCTTCCCCAAAATGGCCAGAGAGGCCAGAGACCCTGAGCCAAAAAGACAGGATTCCTTGCTCCAGTGACACGCAGCTCTGACAACCACTGTGACTTCCCATTTCCCTCGGGATGAAGCACAAACCCACTAGATATCTGTACTTTGGGGACAGCGGACTTCTGTCCTGTTCTGTCCTGACTTCTCCTTTTTTAAGCCCCAGCATTTCTATTGAGCAATGAGTGGGCGACTGGAGAACCGATTGAAGAGCTCCCCCTACTGGCGGGCAGGTCTGCTACACTTGAGTCACAATTGAACTGTGTACCTCGCTTTATGCACTGGATGTGTTCCCGAAGATTTCCGCGTTAAATCCAATCATATGGTGAGTGTTCTTGGGGTGTGCACTTCTGAAGGGAAATCCATAGCAAATCCTTTTTGTGAGGCGAGAAATCCTTTTGTGATGGGAGAATGATCACTACCCTCCCCATCCCTTTGGTGGCTGATGCTGTGAATTGGGGTCCGGGGTAGTTGAAGAGTTCTTTTGAGGCTGGGGGCTCTCCGCATTGCTCCTGCAAAAGGGCACGGTAGCCAAAGCTGAGCCCCGCGTGCTCGCACATCTGCTGTTTCCGTGCTTTGCTGGGCCTCCTTATGACCTGAGGCTGGTCCCGGTGAACTTGGTGCTCCCCAGAGCCTGATGGGGAACACTGTCAGCGGCCTCAGTGGCCTCAGCAGCCCTCTCTGGCAGATTCCACGGGGTCAGCCTCCTCCCATGGGCCTTGCCTCCAGAATGATCAGAGGGGTGGGCAGAGAGGGCAAATGGAAACATACCTCAGAAGGGTTGTGTCTGCCACTTGCAGCTGTTTCTCCTCCCTCCAGATGTTGTGTTGCCAGTCCTTTGTCAGTAAACACACACGCGGCCACCTTAGCAACTGCAGGGGCAGCCTTAGGCTTCACCGTGGAGGCTGCAGTTGAACACTGAGTGTGAGGTGCTGGCACCGAAGAGTGAGCGCTGTGCTGCTGGGAACCGTATCCCGTGTGGCAGCATAAGCGCCCTATCTCGCCGTGTGAACTCCACGCCACTTGACAGAATGAGGCGCTCGCCAGGACCTGGAAGCAGTGGGATTAAGCTGCAAGGCTTGATTCTTTTTGCAATTTGAACCCTTGTTCATGAGCAAGGCCAGCATGGCGATTTTCCCCAGAGGCACAGGAAGATGGGCCCGGGGAGCTTCTGGGATAAACATTCTCGGAGTCAAAGTCTGGAGGAATCAGCTTGCCTCTCTGCAATTGAGTGGTGTGCGGAAAATCAGCAAGGACACTGCCGTGTGGAACCCTTGCTCACCTAGCCACCACGTGAGGCTGGTCACCCGACTTGAAAATTCTGCTCACAGCACTTTGTGCTTGGGGGACAAAGGGAAACCCAGAATGAGAAGCACAAAGACTCTTTCCTTCTTCGATCGAGAGGGCAAGCAGGCTACGTGCACTTGAAGTCAGTTATAAACACCAGATCCACCGGCTACAATTTAGGAGGTCTTATATGTAATCTGCACAGTCCCAGGTATTTTAATTCTGTGTTGCGGGGAAGTAAGTGCCAGCTGGCTGCTGACCGACCATGCTCAGGGTTCAGCTCTAAACAGCACTGTTTGGGAAAAGCTCAATCTAAAACAGACAGCTCTGGATGTGTTTAGGTTTTGCTTTCTTTCCACTTTTAAATATTAAAAATTGACTCCAGCTGTGGGGTAGAAAGTAACGCCTAACCTATAAAAACATTGACAAATAAATCACAATGCAATTTGCCGCGCATTTTTGTGAGGTCTAAACACCAGTTCTTGAAAGGAATTTTCCATTATTGCATCTTGGGAAGATAACTTCTTCATGAAAAATTCATTTGACTTTTATATTTCATAAAATCATCACATAGCATTCCCACATTTGGGATCTGCATGTGCTGGAGCACCCGGGCCTTCAGCTGAGTTTTCCAGCTCCTCAGCCTCTCTCCCCTGCCGTTTGCAGCAACAGGGACCGTGTCAAGATCTTTACCTGGTAGTCTGGGGTGACGCTGCCCTGCCTGCCCTGGCCCTGTCCTTTCTGAAAACCAAGTTAATCTTCGGCAAAGGGACAGCTCTGTCTGAGTCTGAACTGAGTCCAAACTCCCCCAACAAGGCTCTGTCCGTGTGTCCAGTACACCTAGGACACCACCCCCGGCTCCACAAGAAAGCAGCTCCTGGTTGTGTCAATCTTGGTGCGTCACTACTGCGTAGCATTTTCCTCTCTCAGGTGGGGACAAGAGATTTATGGGAGACTCAGACAGAGGAGGAAAGAGGAATTTGTGTGACAGACTTAGTGCTGTGCTTTAGTCTTTGAATGTCTTTTTCCACAAATCCTGCTGACCTAGCTCCAAAGGTTCAGAAACAACAAGGCTAAGTCTTCTGCAGAAACAGACACCTGGAGTTTTAGTGGCTGCTTCCTGCTTCTGTGCATGTCTGTCACGAGTTTGCTACACTGTAACATTCACAGTACAGTCCAGTTGTTGGAGAAACCACCGTCTGAAACATTGTTTATGACCATGGCAAAAGAGAACTATCTTCAAGGCCTTTTACCCCCTAATGACATAATCATAGCTCATTGGCCTGAACTGGTCACACAGCACTGCCTAACCTCAGGGGCCAAGAAGTGAGTTCCTACCTGCCCAGAAGACAGAGAGCTATGAAATCCTGGTGGTCAGTACTGGCCATCCATCATGCCTACCTAACCGTGGAGGTCTTCCACAGTGTCTGTACCAGCCAGTGGCCTTTTTAGGCCCTTACCTCAATAAGAGAGAAGCCTTGTGGGGATAGCCACGGGGATCAAGAAGCCAGGGTGGGTCATCTCCAGACAGGCTCGTAGTAGAGAGCTGTGGGAGTGTCTGCCCAGTCCCTGCATTGGCACTCCACCCATACTGTTTCAGGGCGTGGCTGGCACTTGCAATACATGGCTCTCCCTAAGTCAATGGATTGAACTAAAAGAATGCACCGAGTTAAAGCTGAGTCTTCTTTCTCGTGGATAGTCATTCTGGTCCAGAAACAACTTCTCCATAGGCTGCAGTTGAGGCTTTCTGTCCAGCTAGGACTCCTGGCATGACTATGCCGGAAAGACCAGCTGGATCCCCCCTTGCAGTGGGCACCCTCCACGGGAAGGGAGTCACAGCCTCAGGAGACAGCCCCAGGGCTCCGTGTCCTCATGGACTCTGCTGTACCTCCTCGACCTGGAAGTTCTGGGAGCTATAGGGAACTCCAGTCTGAAAGTCACACCCTTCCTACATCGTAAACCACTTTACCAAGTGTTATATTGGATCTTTGTCAATCCTGAATTACTAGGGTGGTCCCTGCCATTTCTGCCTGTCCCAGAACAACACAAGCCTCCTGATTCCTTTGGCCTTTCCACCTATATCGACCTATAATTGCTCATTCATCAGGAGTTGAAGAGTGGTAATATTCTAATTTGTGTTATCAGTTGAAACACTTTTATAAAGCAGCTTTTGCTCTCATCTAGTATTTGGTTTACCCAACGGTGCAGTTCAAAGATGTAGGGAAAGTGGGGAAATAAAGAACCCGACTCCTCTTTAGATAACTGGTCCTTTTTAAAATTTAAATAATATTATGGAGAGCTGAGTCTGGCTTTCAGTCATTGTTATCATTATTGATGCTGAAGTTTCCTGCCCTTTTTGGTGGGGTTCTCAGTGAGAAGGCTCCAGGGTTCACTTGTCTTAACTCTAGCAGTTTTGATGGCTTCCTTGCTAGCTGATGTTAAATAGCACATCAGCACGATTTGAACATGAGGTCCACTGCTACCAGGTTGATCATCATTTCCAGCCCTTTTCAGGATGAAGGGATTGGGGAGCAAATACATACACAACGGAGCCTTTATTAACCTCCAAAATCAGTGCCTCCCTTCTTGCATGCCAAGGGTCTTGGTTCTTGGGGACATAGGACGACAGACTATCTCACAGTTATTCACCTGTTTTATCCCATATTGAACAGAAAGCAGACTCAGAATAACATTACGACCCTGCCCTCATTACAATGACCAAAAACATTCCGAACATTTTTGTGTATAAGCTCTCCATTCTCCCCGATTAAACGTAGTTCCTCCGTGTCTCCATCATCACGCGTCCGCCATAGCCTCTCTCCCTCTTTAGCCTTCAGCTAGATTTAGTTTCACTGCAGGTACCTGCTCCTCACAAATATCTGCCTGATCACTCGGATTGTTGAAGACGTGTTCTCCAGACTCCTTAGGGGACTCACTGCACCATTCTCCTTTGGTTGTTTATAACACAACGCTCATAGCCTTTGTGCGTGGAAGTCAGTGCCGCTAAGTGCACAATCCTTGGCTCATATTTTCTCTTCTTGAGTAGTCTGAATATACTTCATTTTCTTCTGGTATAAAGTATTAGTGTCAAAAGGTACAGTAAAAACCTTATGTTCTTTCTCCTTTATACCACATACTCTTTTTTTTTTTTTTTTTTTTTTGCTAGATGCTCAAGGTGCTTTTCTTCTTTTTAAAGCCATGCAATTTTATTAAAATACATCTCACGGCCGGGCGTGGTGGCTCACACCTGTAATCCCAGCACTTGGGAGGCAGAGACAGGAGGACTGCTGAGTTCGAGGCTTGCCTGGGCTACATAGTGAGCTCAGAGCCAGCCTGAACTACAAAGTGAGACCCTGTCTCAAAAAAAAAAAAAAAATCTCACGGTGGGTTGTTCTGATCAGTACTTTCAGGTACACGCTGTGCTTTTTCCCCTTGAAAAACTGACCATGGTATCATGACAAAATAGCCTTGTTTCTCCCTGACAGTACCATCTGCCCTGATAATAACATTTTGTCTCATATGAACAAATCCACTTTAGACTTACTTTGATGAGTGTTAACTGATACATCTTTTCCACCTTTTTGCTTTGTTAATATGGAATATTTTTAGAGAAGTTTTAGGTTAATTACAATACTGAATGGATTCTCCCATATATTCTGGGTCGACACCTACACGGTCTCCCCCGCTGCCGACATCTCATACCAGAGGGCACATTTGTCATAAGGATTTACGTGCTGGCATCATCGTCACCCAGAGCCCATAACTTGCAGCAGAGTTTCTGCCTGGTATTGCACGTCGTGTGGGTTTTCCAAAACGTGTGCTATCCACGGCCACCGTACCATGTAGTCCAGCGCTCCAGGGCTCCTGTGCTCCTTGTTTTAATCTCTCTCTCCACCTAAACACCAGAAAAAACCCACAGATCTGCTTAGGATGCTTATAGTTTTGTCTTTTTCAGAACGTCATATAGTTGGCCTCTTACCATACGTAGCCTATTCGAGATTAACTCCTTTCATTTAATAATATGGATTTATGGCTCCTTTGTATCTTTTCATGGCTTGATAGTGCATTTGTGTTTAGCACTGAAAATAGTATTCCACTGAGTATCTGTACCACATTTATCCACTCAGCTACTCAAGGACATTTTAGTTGCTCTAGGTTTTAGTTGACAATTATAATAAAATCAGCTGTGAACATTTGTGTGTAGATATTTGTGTTGATACAAGTCTTCAACTCTTTTGAATAGATACCAAGGAACAATGACTGCTGGATCATAATATAGTAAAAATATGCCTCGTTTTGTAAGAAATTGCCAAGCTGTCTTCCAAATGAGTGCACTATTTGCATTATCACCAGGGGCAAGAGAGTTCCTGCCACTCCATGGCCTCACTAGCTTTGCTGTCTCCAGTGCTTTGGAATTTGATTGCTCTAACGTGTGCAGTGGAAACTCATTGTTTTAATTTGCAATTCCCTAAAGACACATAATGTTGGGCATCTTTTCATAGGCTTATTTGCCCCCTGTTTATCTTCTTCAGTGAGGTGTCTTCAGATCTTTTGCCTGGTTTTTAATTGGGTTGCTGGTTTTCTTCATGATGACTTTTAAAAGTTCTTTGTATATTTTGGATAACTGCTCTTTATCAGATATACCTTTTGCAAATATTTTCACTATGGCTTGTATTTTCCTACCTCTTTTCATGCCTGGTCAGAACAAGCCTTGTTTCCAGGTGTGTGTGGCCTCGGAGACTATGTCTTCTAGGCTTTTCAAGGGATGCTTTCAGGGGATGCTTCAGGGGGTTCTTTTATGAGCAGCCTTGCCTCAGCTGCCGCCACCCCCACTTTCCCCAGTTCCTTCATCTGGTATTCAGTATTTGAAATGGTTTCTTTCTCACTGGCAAGACCTAGGCTTACCAGAAGCGGGAAGGGAAGTGAAAAACGGGACTTCAACTAAGTTGAAGTAAAGAAAGCTCTGGGCAGTTACCCAGTGCCTTTATTGTAGTTGCTGAGTGTAGAGGAATAATATTAGTACTTGGAAAAGTAAGGAAGAGAGAGCTACTTATTTACTTCTATTCAATAAATATAAGTTCATTTTCTTCATTATAAGGGTCTGGAGGCCCTGCAAAAGTTTGGAAATATGTTGTAAGTCCAGAATACACAGATCTCAAACCACTTCAGTAACTTGCAAAATTTTACGTTGTATTTGCTTTGTTTTAAACTATGATGGTCTAGTTCCATATTCCCACAAATATCTAGGACTGTCAGCATGGACATCCTATCTTTATGAATCTCAAGATATTTGATAGAAGTTTTATTTTGCACCTTTCTTGTACCTTTAAAATGGAATTCAGGATTTCAGAGTCCTGCACTGCTGCTTTGGGTAGCAGGATTAGCCTATAGGATCCTAGAGGGCCTGACTTTCTACTCAGGCTCTGTGCTCCGACTGCATTGCTTTTCTCAGCTGCTCAACCTTGAAATAAACCCCGAGCACCATAAGGCACTAGGCAATGAGCATACTTGAACTCTCTGGAACATCTAGCTGCTTCTTTCTTCTTTCTGATTTGTTGGGCTTTCCAGGCAGCATGACTGGGATTTTTAGAATGTTTGATACAGGTGTTGGTGTGATACTTTTTAAATCAAAGATCTAGGGAATCAAGGAAGGAAGTGGGGTTTCCAGCTGAAGAGGGCTGGGGCATTGGAAAACATGTTGGAAGTCGGGTAAACGTTATTTCCAGATGGAAACAGTGCCCTCCTAAGGACTTGTCAGATGATGGTTTGCAAAACACTTGTATGCTTCAGTGGCCTGGGAGAGTATCCAAATGGGGTTTTTATGACTCTTGCATTCCACATGACCCAGTCTCTTTTCAAAATCACATTCAAGGAAAATACATTTCAGAAATTAAAAGTAATTTCTAAAGTGCACTAGTCTGTACTTGTATCTCTTAAAGTTGAGGGTGCAATTTATAGTCCTGGGCAACATAGGATAAAATCAATTTTACTCCCCCCTTGATTCTCACATTCAAGAGCCTCCAAAACTCGCCTGATATCTCTCCTTCAGGTCTTTTTCCACACATGATTCTCTCCACTGTCATCATTTCCTCCCTTGCTGTCCCACCAGAAATGGCTGCAGGGATGACCACACCTCACAGGCTGTGCTGGAAAAACTGGGTGACCTTGGGCTGGAGGGTTAGCTCAGTGGTTCCAGCACCTGCCTCACAAGCGCAAGGACCTGAGTTCGATCCCCGGTAACCACATATAATGCTGGGCGTGGAGACACACCCACCAACAATCAACACGGCATACCACAATGCCGGGCGTGGTGGCTCACGCCTGTAATCCCAGCACTCGGGAGGCAGGGACAGGAGGATTGCTGAGTTCGGCGGCTTGCCTGGGCACCATAGTGAGCTCAGGGCCAGCCTGAACTACAAAGAGAGACCCTGTCTCAAAAAATAATAATAATAATAATAATAAAAAAAAAAACTGGGTGACCTTATAGTCCAATGCTTCATTGTCTTCCCTTGCTCCCCAAAGAGGCAAGTTGTGCATGACCCTGGGAATTGTGTTCTTCTCTTGCTCTGAATGATATTTTTTTTCTCGCAGGTCAGTCCAAGTTCAAATTACTAGTGAATAAAGTGCTCCTTTTTAATATATTTAATCAATGATGGAATAAGGATTTGAGAACACTTTCAAATGAGCCCCTGCAGCAATGATGAGATGGGGCCTAAGACACTGGAGAAGATCAGTAATTTCCAGCCCTTGGTACCCAGGGCTTCCACAGTGGAGACCTGTAAGGGAAGTCTAGCTAGAAATAGCCCTGGTCACTACCCTCTAGTGACCTGGGCCAATGTGTATATTTTCTCCTAGTCTAGTTTTCTTGTCTCTGAAAGTAATTGCTACTCACAGAATAGCTGTAGGCATTAAGTATAAGAATAATTTCAGGCCAGAGATTTAGCTCAGTGGTTCCAACTCGTGCCTAGCAAGCACAAGGTCCCTGGTTCAATCCCTGTAACCACATACAATAATACCGGGTGTGGGGGCTCATGCCCACCGGCAATCAGTAACACACACCACAAATGTGGGGCTTGGTGGCTCAAGCCTGTCATCCCAGCACTCGGGAGGCAGAGACAGGAGGATTGCTGTGTTCAAGGCTTGCCTGAGTTACATAGTGAGCTCAGGGCCAGCCTGAACTACAAAATGAGACCCTGTCTCAAAAAAAAGAATAATTTCAAAGCACCTATTACTATAAAATAGAGTTGTTAAAGATAAAACATTACACATTATATTCAATAGAGTATAATGGAGAAAGAAACAATTTGTGAGTCAGGTAGCCCCCAGAACTGGAATAGGTTCAAAGTGACCTCAAAGTAGCCTGTGCAAAAGAAAGGGCAGTTTGCAGAAAATGAAAGTGAGATACAAGGACAGCTGGACTGGTTAAGCTTAGTACTTGCCGTATTTGAATAATTGGCTGCCTGAGCTTGACTGAAGCTCAGTTGCTGTGATTGGCTGAGACTAAGTTATGTGTTACGAGTTTGTTCCGGTCTCTCTACACATCAAGTTAGGTTTCAGTTCACATAATATGGAGAAACATTTAGGCCAAACTTAAGTATAATAGGACCGTAACACACACAGCTCTTCTCCTTCTCTCACTGCCATTATTATCATCTCATCTCAGCCACCCATTCTGATGAGGGCTGACCCTAGAGCCTTGGTGCTGATTCTGCAGATAAATGTACGGAAGTGTAGGCACAAGATATGCACACAAGTCGGCTACAACCTCCTCAGATTTGTAAGTCAATCACTTGACACACGGAGCCTCTGTCCATAAAAGCTGTGTTGTATCCAGTGGCTTGGTGCTAGACTGGCCCACCGTGCCTTCGTGGTCAGGAGAAAAAGACCGAACACAGTGCTGACACGTGGCAGGGCCCTGTAGTGACGCTTGAGTCAGGGCTGACCTTCAAAGGAGAGCCCGTGCGAGCTGGGGAGGGTGGGACTTCCTCCTCAGGCCACGCTGAGCCCTCAAAGGCCACATAAGATCTTTCCCACTCACTGTGACCTAACTCCTGGTAAATGGCACGGAGCACCCCAGTGTAGAATCCCAGATGTTCTGGGGCTGAGAGCTTGGGAACAGGGGTGTCTGGACATTCCATGCTGGCAACTATTATCTTCTTTCTTCTCCCCTGCTCCTGAGGGAACTGCTCCACTGAGTGCAAGCGTCTGTTCCTGCCATTCACCAGCTGTTGTAAGAGAATTAAAAGCTCCATCTGAGACTGTGATTGCTTAATGGTGAACCTGTGAACTGAGGCATAACAGTAGAATGGCCGCCTCGTTTTCGGGCATAGATATGTAGAATGGACTTTATCCTACCTGACCAGGCAGTGGGCCCTGCAGTGCAGCTCCATGGGGGGACAGGTGGAATGCGGGAGAGAGAAGAGGAAGAGAAAAAGGACAGAAACACCAAACCTCGGTCAGCCCATGCTGAGCTAGAGAAGAGGCCACAGAAATCTGGGGCTCAAATTCGACTAAACCTGCAGCAGCATCTAACTCATACCAAACTGCTGGAGAACGAGGAGCTCTAAATGAATGCATTTTTAGACAACTGAAAGCAAATGCTTTTCCCCAAAAATGGAAACTTCTAAAAGCACACTCATCATTGTTCGATGCTGTAATGGAGTTGTGTCCTGAGGAGGCATGTGGAGATATTTGCCCTGGAACCAAGTGACCCCCAACTAATGTGTTTTTCTATTTGGGGACTCTTTTTTTTTCTTCCTCTCTCTGTCTCCCTCTCTCTCTCTCTCTCAGTGCTACCAGCTGCCACTTCACAGTGAGCCACGGCCCCAGCAATCTCCCTCTGCTGCTTCTTTTATTTTATCTCTGCAGGAATTGACAGCTAAAAGAGAAAATCCAGATGACCATGCTGCAAGAGCCGCAGCCAACCATGCATTTCACTTTATTTTAGATGAAGGTGGTACTTCTTTATAATTTTGCAATTTGTTTATATTTATTTATTTCCTCTATATTTCTCACCTCTGACAATCACTGCCCCAAAACCTCCTCCCCTTTCCCTCTCTCTGTCTCCCTTGTTGAAGACCAAGGCCCTGGCCCTGGCCTTTTTCTCCTTGATCCCTGCCAATCTTGCTCTTAGACGTGGCCTACAAGGGTTCCCAGCATAAGACACATTATTTTTAGAAGACTCTGCGTTTCAAGTGAGGAGTTCAAGGGGCCAAGAGAAGGAGTCCTACAGGGAGTCCATGTCAAGGCCGTGTCCTGGGTGCCTAGGAGGCTGGGAATGCCTGCCCAAGTGGCCCTGAGTCCCCATCTAGAGCCTCCTCCACGGATCTCTGCACCGAAGGATTCACAGGCTCCTGGTTTGTGTCCTGTGGAGGCAGCGAGTGACGACTGATTGGAGGAGTGGGCTACAGCTTGGTTGGATACACCGAGGACACACAGGCGTGACAGTGAGCCACCCCACCCTCCCCTGTTCTTCCTGCTACACATCCCAATGAAACAGGGCTTGCAGTGCGGGCAGAGAAGGCAGGCACCTCCATTTGTACCCTTGCCAAGGCTGCACAAATCTTAAGGGTGAGCTGAAGCCCTGCTTAATTGTGGAACATGTCAATGGCTTTGTGGATGACCTATCCAACATACCACTTAGCTTTATGAGTTTTTCATGTGCTCAGTTGTAATCCAGATCCAGCACTGCCTTGAGCTTCGTGAGAATTCTCGACTTTACTGCTACTTAGCTCACCAAATACAGTTTTTCTGAGTCAGACCATCCCCCTCCCCTTCCGTCTTGGAGTCCCAGAGACTGAGAAACTAGGTCTCTTTTCTGTTCCAAATCTCTGCTCCTCTTTTCCTTCCCCTCTTCACAGCTCCATCCTTTGGGAGAAACAAATAGCTCCTTCTTTGGTAACCAACTTCACTTTTTTTTTTTTATAAAGCTTGCAGATCTTTAAAAGTACAGATATCTCTGAGGAATATCTGAAAGTTATTTTTGCTGAAAATTAAAAATAACATCACTTAAGAGCCAGGGATATAGCTCACTAGCACCATGCTTGCCGGGCAAGAACAAGGTCCTAAGTTATATCCCTGGTTCCACCCAAAAAAAAATCATTTAAAAGAGAGTATTTTAACAGGAAAGATGTGGAAAAAAGTGATTTTTTTGCCCTTTTTAATGTCTGAAAACATTTGATTATCAGCTCACCTAACGTTCCCCAGCCACAGGGGTCTTAGGTTTTGGTTTAGTAACTATAGCCTGCTAGAGGAGACTGACAAAATCAAATAAAGACAAAGTATTACATTGAAATGTATGTTTGGGGGTGATAAAAAGACTCGAGAAGCTAAAAAAGCAACAATAGATCAAAGGTACAAAAGGCAAAAACCTGTTTCTTCTTTATTTTCTTTGAGCAAAAAATGAAATGTCCTCCTAAAGAGATTTTATAGGACAAGTTTACTTCTATAGCGGTGGCTATTTCTGTGATTTTCAGAGAGGGCATTCCACCCCACTGTGGGATGGGGGTGCAGATATTTGGCAATCTTAAAGATATTTTTGGTTGCCCCAGCTTAAGAGGGAAGATCTACTGGAATCCACTTAGTGGCTAGGGGCCAGGGATGCTATTAAATATCCTACAGTAGACAGGACTGTTCCCACAACAAAGAATCACCCAACCCCAAGTGTCATAGTGCTAGGGTTCAGAAACCCTGCCCTGTGTTATGGGATGGGACTGACGCTAACTGCATTCTAGAATTCCATAAAAATAACCAAATGCAATAATGGTTCTTGATAGTCACAAGTTTGACCCCTAGGCCACTCTGACTCATGCATAAGGACAAAGCTGGTACTGTGACAGAGGCCGGAACATAGCCCTTGGTTGATTTCTATGCTATAATTAATTTTTACATACTCTTCCCCTCCCTCCGATGTTCCCAGCTGCCTTTTGTTCTTAAGAGAGGAAAACAAACAAGAGCTCCCCCCGCATATGCTTTATTTCTGTCATTGTCTTTTCCCCTTCTTTCTTTGCTGATGAAGTAAAACACGACAGGATGGAGAAGGCATCATTACCAGAGTCTCCTGAGGATTAGCGTTGGCTCACGGAGCTCAGCGAAGCTGCTCTGTGACCTTCTCAGACAGGAAACACCTCACGCAGAGATGAAGAGCGCGGGTGGAGCGGGAGTATCATGATCTGTCAATTGTGCTTTCTCCTTTGTGGATATTTCTGGGTTATTTATTCACTTAAATGCAGAGGTACATATTGGAAGCAAGACTCTCCCGATTCATTTTGAACTCTTTTCCCCTGTGAGGCTCATATTTCTTCTGTCAACAACACATGTTCTATTTTCCCTGGGCCCCTAATTACACTGCAAATGCCACATATTCCTTGAGTTCTTTCTTCCACATAAGTTGGCTAATGACTACGGCAAAATTGAGAAGTTCAGGAAAAGGAAATCTCTCTTCTCAAGGAGGTGAGTAAACAAACTGCAGCACAAGATGCCAGAAGCTAAAATCTGTAGAAGGTTTAAATAGATTCCCTAAATCTGGAGACCGTCCTAGATCCACGAAAGGACACCCTTGCCTGTTCACCCAAATATCCCGACAGCTGGCACCTGGCACCTGTTTGGCTGTGGGCACACAGGACGAGCGTGTAGGTAGAGGAAGGTGCTGTGGATCCAGAAAATGGAGAGAGAGCTTCGTCAGTGTGGACCGTGATGACTAAGACCTTCCATCGTGGCCCGTCCCTTTCCCCACTTTGCTGTAGATTCTGTCTCTTGGCACTGGAAAGATGGAGCGGAAAGGTAATCAGGCCCCTCCCATGTCTCCTTCTACTCCGTCAGGCTTGTCTGCACCAGTGACGGCAGGTACCCTCCGCAGCGTGGCAGTTCACCTTCCGGAGCCCTTTTGCATTATGTCCCCTTGGCCTCCAAAACTCCACGCGCTCTTCCACCTGGGGGAGCTGCTACTGTCAACACCTTGCTAAGTCAGCGCCTCTGTGATTACTTTCCTGGTGGACAGTACCCACCCCATATTTCTGTGTCCAGTTAACCGGTGCTATTGGCATGTCATTCACACTCCTGGGACTCCCCCAGAATCCCACTAGAGATGAACAGACCATTGCTGCACGTGTCTGTGGCCTTGTTTCTCGGACATCTGGGCCTGAACTTGAGAGCTTTCTCTGACCACGAAGGCAGGAAGGCAAAGTGCCCGGGAGTTGCTGCCCTAGCCCAGCTCCCTAACCTAACCAGTGAGGGCCAGGAATTCACTGATGTGCCAAGGATACCCGTACCGTGTTGCAGCATGCTCTTGGCAAGACTGAGCCCCAGTGGCCCAGTGTTTTCTCAGTCTTTAATACACTCATGACTGTGTTTTCTTTCTTCTGTTTCACTGTATCACTCTCTCCTAGATGGCCTCCCAAATAAATGCCATCCAGATCTTGACTGTGGGATCTACACTGAGGACGAAGATTATCATTATCCATTATGATTCAGTGGTGGTGAACCTCTGGCATGCATGCCACAGTGGGCTATTTGTTGCCACTGAAAACTCTATAAGGTTCACCATCACTGAATTCTATTTGCTCCATATTGATGTGTTGTTGGGCATGAGAGAGAGAGAGAGAGAGAGAGAGAGAGAGAGAGAGAGAGGGAGGGAGGGAGGGAGGGAGGAAGAGAGAGTTAGCTCTTTTGAGGGCAGCCACTATTTGTTGCTTATCTGTATTTATTTTAATTATCTGGAATGCAGTAGACACTCTGCAAATGCTTATTGAGGTGAGATGAGGGGGAAACTGAGGAGCTAAGGAACTATTTTCAGGAGACCTAGAAGGGTAAACCAGGAACCAGAGAGGATAAAGAAGAAAGTTACTTAGAGAAACTGGATTGGAAAAGGGAACTTGATTATCTAGTGAGAATGAAGAACTTCCAGAACACCAGTCCTAAAATGCGTCTGCAGAAGGGAGTCTGAGCAAGCAGACAGAAGAGCTGTGACTAATGAAGGAAAGGCAGCCCTCATGGGGGACCATGCTCATGGTGGTATTTAGGTGGCCAAGAAATTTCAGCTGGGGTTCCGGAGGGTTAGCTCAGTGGTTCCGGCGCCTGCCTCGCAAGCGCAAGGTCCTGAGTTCAATCCCCGGAAACCACATACAATGCTGGGCGTGGAGACTCACGCCCACCAGCAATCAACACCACATACCACAATGCCGGGTGGTGGCTCACGCCTGTAATCCCAGCACTCGGGAGGCAGGGACAGGAGGATTGCTGAGTTCGCGGCGGCTTGCCTGGGCACCATAGTGAGCTCAGGGCCAGCCTGAACTACAAAGCGAGACCCTGTCTCCAAAAAGCAAAAAAAAAAAAAAAAAAAAAAAAAAAATGGAAATTTCAGCTGGATGGAAGATACGGACTGGGTTGAACACAAAGATGGGGTGAAAGGGTGACTTGGGTCTTTTTGAAGACAGAACTCCTTGAGATCGTTGGATTCTACAGAGACATTTCAAATGATATTAAGCTTCAGACCCCTGAGAGCTTGGCTGTCCCTTCTGCTCATCCATGAATATTAACCTAGTGGAGAAGAACCATATTTCTCTCTAAGCGGCTAAGTAGGGGCTGGGGTGGCAAGACTCGCTGGGGAGGCAACCTAGAGAGGGGTGAGCTTTGCAACGATGTGCCCAGGTGGAGGGGGCAGAGAGCCCCAGGCACAAAGCCCTTGGCTGTGGTGGGGGTTATTGTGTATGGTTTCCTCACAATGCCGCAACTCTCTTTATTTTTCTCTGTATCTTTTATTTCCATTCTTTTGCAGTGTTGTGATCTTAATAAAGCTTTTAAATTGATGTGGATGGACAGGAGACATGAGAAAAAAGCATTTGGTTTGACAAATGTTTCCTGACCTCTACTGAGTACTAGGACTAGTACCAGGGCCTAAGGTTGGAACG
>PVIC010011750.1:18126-40980 GCA_004025085.1 Thryonomys swinderianus | reverse complement strand
AAAAAAAAAAAAAAAAAAAAAAAAAAAAAAATATATATATATATATATATATATATATATATATATATATATATATATACACATACTAAGTGAAAGAACTCTACATGGAAGATCACTCACTGTACTGGTCAAGAAAATGGCCAGAATAGTCAAACCTATGAAAACAGAAAGTAGCATACTGGACGCTGGCTGGGCTCACGTGGTTGGGGTGTAGTAGAGAGAGGGGATGAAAAGCAACTGCTAATGGGTATATAATTTCTTTGTGGGTAATGTACTAAAATTAGATCGTGGCTATAAGAAGAAACTTCTGAATACTAAAAGCCACTGGACTATAAACTTTAAAGGGGTGAATTATATGCTATGTTAATTATAACCTAAAGCTATTAAAAATTACCACTGGTCAAAATACCTCTAAAATAATAAAAATATTATCATGAAAAGATCTAAAATTGTCATGCAAATTTAAAAAAGGAATGTATTTGCTGACTGCCTTTACATTTTTTCTGTTAAAATACTAATCTCATTTTTGTGGTGGTTCAATCTCTTCCTTTATCAGGAAATTTCTACTCATGTCTATGTGTCATGAAGAACTCAGCCAACTAGCATAACTGTGTTCCTACCCATCTCATTCACAGGCTCTGCTATAGCCAAACTGACATGCCTCTAATACAAATTAAGATCTCTACAAAAAGGATAGAAAGCTAGGAGAATTTGACTGATTTGTCTGTAGAAGTCCACAGATTCTACACAAATTACTTTATATTCAGTTAACTCAACAAAATGAATTAGAGGCCTGTTTCCAATAATCAGAATGAAGTTTTATTTGAAAATATGGCTGTTGGCAGGGCGTGGTGGTGGTGGCACATGTCTGTAATCCCAGCACTCTTGAGACGGGGAAGCAGGAGGACTACAAGTTTGAACCAAGTCTGGGCAATTTAGTGAGTTAATGAGATTATCTCAAAATAAAAAATAAAGAGGGGCTGGAGATGTAGCTCAGTGCAAAGGTCCTGTGTTTATTCTCCAGTACATCCTTAAAAAGATAAAAATAAAACAGGAATGGAGGAAAGAAAGCAAAGCAGGGAGAGAAATGGAAGATCCTATTCAGGACCAACTTAATTATTGCAAGTATGTGTAGAAGAGCCCTACTTCTTAATTTTCAAAATGAGAATGAACTAAACAGTTGCCTTCATGTAAATCTGTATATTCTGTACCATATTCTGGTCTAGTCAACTCTGCAAGAATTTTCCAATCCTCAGTAAACAAGCTGTTTACATGCTAGAGCAGCAAGTTGATCATAAGAGTCTAAATAATTCAGATATATTCTCTGTAGTTTAAATTATTCAAATTTATCTCATTATCCTCAGCAATAATTAAAAGTAAGCAGTCAGCCATATAAAAGCAGCTCAGGCCACACAGTTCAAGGCTTTAAAACTATAAACTCAAAAGATCAAGTCAGTTAATTATCTGCACTTTCCTCGTCTATTTTCTACTCTCTTCAGCCCTACTTTTCAAAATTATACCTGTTCTTTCACACACACCATAAAACTTGTCTACATTCTTCAAAGCAGATGGCCTCTCTTAACCATTGTAGCATATTTTTAATACCTTTTCGAAAATTCTTTTGTAACACAGGGATAGCAATTTTCACATTGAAAACATAAAAAATGAAGTGAACTGAATTGAATAAAATGACTCTACCAAACAAATAAAAACAATTTAATGAGTACCAGTGACAAGTACTTCATTTTGGTTTTGGACACTTATACTATGAAAATTACTTGTAACACTGACACTAAGAAAAGTCTGTGGAATTACAAAAACAAAACAAAATAAAACAATCCAAAATTCTTGGCAAATCTTAAAGTATCATTTAAAACAATACATTTACAGAAATTTAACTGTGAGACAATGGCATTATTTCCTAGGATAAAAACCAGGGTCATTTACCACAAACTATAAAATATTTAAGATTATTAAACTTTTCAACACTCCCATTGAGTTTAAACTACTGTTTGCAAGTGGATTCATTTTGTTGATTTCATTTGATACTTAAGTAATGAAAAATGAATTGGAAAACGACTTTGATACTGAAACCCCTTTCCCTGGTTGCACCACTGAGCAACCCTAAGAACTTTCCCTACAATCCATGTAATTTCAAAGGGCAAAGATATGTTCATATAATAGGATCAAACTTGCCTACCTTAAGAATCATTGTCTAACACAAGATAAATCAGTGACAGTCTTCTCTCATCATCCATTCTATGAATTTCTCAACAATATCACAATATTCTTAATCTTAACATAGCACATAACCAAGCACCAAGTGTTGGGATTGATAGGAAATAATTTAGCTACTTTTCTCTTGTATGAGAACCTGTGGATATAAATGAGTTCTGGAATGTATGATAGATTTTGTAAAATAGGAAATATTCAAAGGGAATGTGTGGGGGAATGTAATGAGGGAAAATAAGTATGATTTGGAAAGAAAAGCATGTATATAAGAGGTGGGGGGCTGGGGGTGGGTAGGGATATGGGTAAAAATGAGAATTAACTTCTGTCATATACTGGTACAAATTCCCCAATGTTCAGTGTGTTTGGGAACTATATATAAAATGTACCAATAAAGAATTCAATTAAAAGAATAATTTAGTTACTTACCCACCCAAGTTTAAGCTAATTGTTAGTACTGACATAAAAAACTAATTTCAGTTTTGAAGAACTTCGGTTTTAGAAAAGCCATACAACTGGATTCAAACTACATTACAGCATCAAGACTAAGTATGTCTATTGAGGTAACAGAGTACAACAGTTTGTCATCTTAGGCACACACCAACTCTGACTGTGACCTTCCAACACAATTCCCCAATTATTCCTATACTTCCTGCTAATCACATTTTTCTGTATATCCTTAGAGCTGGTCTATGTGAACAATAAAATGTGACACTGTGGCACACACCATGCTATGTCACTTTTTTTTTGAGACAGGGTCTCACCTTGCAGTTCAGGCTGGCCCTGAGCTATGTAGCCCATGCAAGCCGCAAACTCAACAATCCTCCTGCCTCTGCCTCCCGGGTGCTGGGATTACAGGCGTGAGCCACCACACCCAGCACTGTGGTATGTGGTATTGATTGCTGGTGGGCATGAGTCACCATGCCCAGCATTGTATGTGGTTACTGGGATGGAACTCAGGGCCTTGCGCTTGAGAAGCAGGCACTGGAACCACTGAGCTAAATCTCTGGCCCACTATGTCACTGTTAATATCTGATAATATAAAAGATACTGTGACTTTTATAATGTGTAACATTCATACCCCCACCTCACCCTGAGAGAAGTCAGAGCAACAATCACATGATGAGCCTGAAAAGTATACCTTCCATCCCCAGTCAAGCCTCCAGATGATGCAAGCCCTAACTGTCTTCAATACAACCTTGTGAAAGATCCTCAGCCAAAACCACTCTGCTATCATCTCTGAGTTCTAGATCTTTAAAATTTCTATTGCTGGCATGACATATAATAACAAAATTAAAGCCTTAAAAACACAATTTACTACCTCTCAGCTCTCTCTGTCAGAAGTCCTGTGTACTCAGCTAGCTTCTCTGATGTAGGGGTCACAGGTCTGAAATTAAGGTGCTCACTATCTCTCTTACTTACTGAAGGCTCTAGGGAAGAATCTGCTCATTTAGATATTTCTTATATGCAGCACACTGTTGGGCCATGTTCCATGATCCATTCATCCAGTCTGTTTCATTTGATTGGTGAATTAAGACCAATAACTTTGATGGTTGTAAGTGATGCGAACTGACTTATTCTTTTCATGTTAGTTTCCTGTTATTAGTTTCTCTCTTTTTCCTCTGTTTAATTATGTGCCTTGACTGGTGAATTTATTCTATTGGGGGTTCATGGAATTGTAGTCCTCATCATTTCTTTCTAGAATGTCCTTCAGAACATTTTGGAGTGCTGTTTTGGTGGTCATGAATTCCTACAGGTGTTCTTTGTCATGGAAGTATCTTATTTTCCCATCAACTCTGAAAGATAATTTTGCAGAGTACAACAATCTGGGGCAGGGGCTGGAGATTTAGCTCAGTGGTTCCGGCACCTGCCTAGCAAATGCAAGGTCCCTGGTTCAATCCCTAGTAACCACATACAACAACACTGGGCATGATGACTCACGCCCACCAGCAATCAGTACCACATACCACAGGTGCTGTGGTGGTGGCTCGTGCCTATAATCCTAGCACTCAGGAGGCAGAGGCAGGAGGATTGCTGAGTTTGAGGCTTGCCTGGGCTACATAGTGAGCTCAGGGCCAGCCTGAACTACAAAGTGAGACCCCCATCTCAAAAAAAAACCAATCTGGGGCAGAAGTTTTTTTTAGGGCTTGAAATACTTCAAGGTCTCCTTGATTGAGGGTGTTGAGAAGTCTGTTATGATTCTGATGGGAATCACCTTTATAGATAATTTGTTTCTCTTCTCTAACAGCTATTAATATTCTGTTCTTGTGTTGAATTTCTGGAATTTTCAATTATTATGTGCCTTGCGGTAATTTTTTTTTATCATGGCTAAATGGAGTTCTATATATCTCATTTTTCTGCATGTCAAATTATTTTTCCATTTTTGTGAGTGTTCTGCCATTAATTTTGGGAACAAGTTTTTCTAGTGTTCCTTCAGGAAATGACTACTTCTCAGAATGTCTTCCAGGTATTGCTTGCTGTTGGGTTTTGAATCTGTTGCAAGATCCTACCTCTTTAATTTATTGAAGGTGAGAAGTTGCAGCCTATTTGGAACAGCCCCTGGTTCTTTGGTACTAGCCTATACTATTGTTTGTGACCTTTAGGCAATTTCAATCTTGGCATTCCGGAAGAGCAACTAATTAGAATAATTTTGTCACCTAACCTAAAGTAGTACAATCAACAACAATAGCATCAACACAACCTAGAAAAATGACAAACTGTCATTAACTATTAATTTGCCACCTTTAACTATATGAACTATAACTGTGGTTATATAAGAAAATCAACCACAAAATTGTATATATTAATATTTCCTCAATATGGCGATTTTACCCCCCAGAGGAAAAAATTGTAAAAGGGTTAGGGGAAAAAAATAGAGAAATAGAAAAAGAGGAAGAGATTAGAAGCAAGGCTTGGAAGACAAAGACTACATGAACTTTAGGAAATGGGTGAAGAAAACAGGAGGAAAACAGAGAAGGAAAACAAAAAATAAGCACAGAACAGAACAACAGTAAAAAACTAGAAACAATGATAACACTCATAGAGGGCCAGCAATGTAACTCAGTGATGCTGCCCCTATCTGGCAAGCATAAGTTTCTGAGTTTAATTCTCAGTCTGTGGAGGAGGGATTGCAGGTGGAACAAGAACAAACAATTTTTTTTTAATGAAAAAACAAACGAGAGAAAAAATATCTACTTCAGGACATGTCTCTGCTGTCCCTGGTACAGAGTCCAGTTTGTGTTGATTAATCCAAGGAAATCAGCTATAGATTAATGGAGGGGTAGTGATAATCCCAGCAAGCTTACAACTCTAGTTCCTTTGCAGTTTAAGCTGGTTTCTATCTGTGAGGCTGGAATCCAGTCTGTAACACTCTACACCTTGGGCCAGCATGCACTCAGCTCCTTGACCTTCTGCCAACTTGAACAGGGTTCCACCTCACCTGATACTGAGAGCCACTAGATGAGCCAGGCCAAAGCTTCTCTGAGTTCTCAGCTCATTTGGCCTCTCTCCGAGATGTACACCAGCTAATCGCCCTCTCCTGGGGGAGGGGTGCCGTCTGAACCTAAGTAACTCACCATCCACTGCAGTACACTGCGTCCTCTGCTCCATTCCACTAGTGTGTTTCTCAGTGGAGGCTGCTGGGCTGCTAGCAGTCTCAGTATGTCTGCAGGTTCAAACTGCCCCTCCTACCTAGTGAGTCAGGGCTCAAAGACAAAGTGCTACTTGCCATATTCTTCTTCCGCATTGAAGTCTGTTCACACTGCCCATGGGGTTCACTTCATGCTTCAGATCCCTACTGAGTCCCAGGGATCTATTTCCCTCCTTCTCTTCCTGACACTGCTATATTCCATCATCCAGACACTAAATCTCAGAGAAGCTGTTTCTCTGCTGTGCACTACTCTGCCATCTTCCTGGAAGACTAGCTCAGGATTTTGCAGGACTGATTTCCCCATTTTCTTGTTACCCACCAGCCAGATGATATTCTAATATAACTTGCCTTTCCTCAGAGCTCCATACCTCAATTTCATACTTTAAATAAACACCTGTATAAACACCTATCTCCCTCATCTCTTCTGCCTTCCAGTAGGAAAGTTCTCGCTGTTTAAAGGCTCCAGTATTGCTCTGCACTCATAATGGGATCAACACTCATTATCATATTTTGAAAATTTCTATTGTCCTGCAGTATCATACTTAGGTGGGAAATAGAACATAGTCTTATTTAGGGGGCTATTCTCCATATAATACCACAAAATTCTCCATACAATTATTATTTAAGGGGCTATTCTCCATACAATTATTAAAGCATAATTTAATAAATATTTACTTATAAACTTTTAATTTTTATTTTGTTACATAATGCACAAC
Source organism: Thryonomys swinderianus (assembly GCA_004025085.1). Taxonomy (NCBI): domain Eukaryota; kingdom Metazoa; phylum Chordata; class Mammalia; order Rodentia; family Thryonomyidae; genus Thryonomys; species Thryonomys swinderianus. Next base: position 34,386 of record PVIC010011750.1, on the reverse strand, counting down.
TGGGCCAGGCATATACCTCAATGGTTCTGGCAAGCACAAAGACCTGAGTTCAATCCTTGATACCACCAAAAATAAAGAAAAAAACCAGGATATGCAATTACTCATAATACAAAGTATCACATATTTATATACATACACATATACACAACCTGAGAGGCATTATGTTAACCATTGAGTATATGATTAAATACTGTCAATAACTGTATTGGCTACTTTGCTGCTGCAGGTTTCAAATATCTGACACCCACAACTTGAAAAGGGGTTTATGTTGCCTCATAGTTTCAGCAGTGTCAGTCCTTAGCCAGCTTCAAGGCAGAAACACCATGGTGTAAGGACATTGTAGAGCAAAGCTGTTCAACCCATAGCAGTCAGAAAGCAGGAAAAGAGTGGTCGATTGCCATCCCTAATGACTAGCCCCCACTTCCTAATAGCACATGCAGCTACGACTAACGGACTTATGAGTACAGCACCTCCATGACCCAATCACCTTCCAAATCTTCACTACTGAAAACATGGATTGTTAGGTAACATTTTAGACATGTATTATCATTTGTAAGATGAAACTACTAGTGATTGGTAGAGTTTAGATTAAATCCCAATTACTTCAAATCTAAGCTACCTGTTTTTCTTTTCCTCTTATCTAAAATGTAAGGTTAAGGCATTTTAAGAATCAGACTTTTACTCTATGAAATCTTCAAAAATGTTTTCTACAAACTTAATTATTCTTACTAATAGCTCTTCTCCATTCCTGAAAAGACAAGAAAAGCTTTATTGCTGAAATTACTTCACTGAAAGCATATGGAAAATGTCATTACACTAGTGTTCACCTAGATTCCAGTTATACTAAATACCATTTTCCTGATGCTGCCTTGCTAAGATCACCGAACATTTCCCCCTAAATCCTAAGTACACTTTTTAATTCTCATCTCACTTGAAATCTCAGAACATATAGCAAGGTTGACTACTATCTTTACTTAGATTCTACAGTATCATGCCATCCTACAGTCACTTCTCCTTTATTCTCCTATATTCAGTTACACAGTATTAATCCTCATGGCCCAGTCCTGTTTTCACATTTGAGGGGTACAATACCGTATTTTTTCACATTCAATTACCATCTGTAAGTGACAGTTCCCAAACACTTATCTTCTGTTTTATTTCTCCTGGACTTACAGTTCCCTACTTGTTATATATAGTAAAGTGTCAAATAAGCACATCAAATTCAGTACACCGCAAAGTAAACTTACAATCATTCCCCACCATTCCTTCCAAGAGCTGAAACTCAGTAAATATCTGTACCACCCACTCAATTTGCCAAGTCAACCCTACTTCTCTGGACAACCTCCTTGCTTCAATATCTCCCTAAAATAAAGCTCACTGTATGGTTCCATCTTTAATGCTACTTCCTTAACCATCACCTGTTGTTGACTGTATTAGGCTTCCCCATTTCTAATTGTGCTCCCAATATTCTAATCATATCAGATTGCTTTCAGTCACCTTCTAAAACCCAAGTCTCTTTACTCTCTTTGTAAGAGTAATCACTGTTCTCCTGTGAAAACAAATTCTCTAGTATGGCTGGTGTGACATTTACTATTTGGCTCTGTATCTTAACCATTCCTAACCACTTTTCTCTTATTTTCTGTCTCACGTTTAATTTCTTCTGGGGAAAGCTGTCTAGAATACTTTCCCCAATCTCAATAGTAGTTCCTATCTCCTTGATCTGCCTAATACCTGTGTGTAATTCATATCTCTTCCTTTCAAGTATTCTCAAACATTTCCCTTGATCACATTTCTCCAGATTAGTGACCTTCTGATGTGTCTCTACAACACTTTCATACTTATCTCTTGGTACTTCACTTATTCTAGACTATTAAGATTATTTGCCTCCTCAAATTGAACTACAAACTGTTTAGCAAATGACACCCTAGTTAGCATAAAGACTGTCCCAAGTATTTGCTAACTGTTTAACCAATCAGCCAGACACTTTAGTGATTTTGGTATCCTTTAAAATCCTGATTGACAGTCACATCTTTGCAACATTAAAGTGATAAAGAAGGATAGCTCACAACACAAGTCAAATCTCTCATTGTAATGCACCATAGTTAGTAAATATAAATAATGGGGATTTCAAGAATTTCCCCATTTTTAAATATGATTCTTGAGAATTGCATGTGATGTTATTGAATGATACTCTAAGAAGTACAGGGAACTAAGAGACTGGGAGGCACAATTAGGTTTAATGGCTCCTTTCTTGGACATCAGCAAAATCCACTGTGCTTTGTGCCCTTTTTTTTCCCTTTCTGGTACTGGAACTGAACTCACAGTCTTCACCTTGAACTGCATCCTCAGCACATTTTATTTGGGGACAAGATGTCACTAAGTTGCTGAGTTGCCCAGGCTACACTTGAACTCAGATTCCTCCTGCCTCAGCTTTCCAGTGTTGGGATTACAGGTGTGCATCACAACACCCAGCTGATATTAAGTACTCTTGCCTCAGCACATATATTACTACAAATCAAGGAGCTTCCAAGACCAGTGAGAAACAGACTAATATCACCTAATATTTTCACAGAGCAATTTCCCTATTTAACACAAATTAATGTGATAATGTTTTCTTGGTCTCTTTCCTAAAGCTAATGAAACAACTGTATTTTTAACTTTTCTGAAATATCTTCATTACATCATGTTCAAAAAAAGGATAATATGGCACAAGGTTTGATTCTACTAGTATAAGAGTTTAGCTGTGACTCAACAGACTCAAATAACTGACAAAGCTGTTATGATACCAACAAATTTTCTTGTTCTGAATTAAATACTCTGAAATGCAATGAAATTTTAGAAATGTATTTTAATAATATTGTTATTAGATCACTAATTCTTCCTGGTCATTCATACCATCTTTCTTCAATTTTGAATGATTCTAAGTTATGTTTACATGTCAAAAATTCCCAATTTAAAATTAATTTTAGAAATTTACTCAAGATAAAATAATAAAGATAATAATAGATAAAATAATCATTAATACTGCTATTATAATTTTGTGAAAAAAAGAGGAAAATTCACGAGTGAAGGAACCATTTGAAAGCTAATCAAAAGTGATTAAAATTCACAACACAGAACAACTGCCAAGTTATAGTACATGATTAAAAGCTAAAGAATTTCACCCAACAAAATATCTAAATACAGAATTTTAATAACTAGTATATGATGAAACCACTTGAGAGCACAACCTAACATATATAGTCCTTAAAAGCTTAAAAATGACTTCAAATTTGAATTTAGCTTTAATAAAATAACATAAAATTTGAAAAGTAAAATCTACAGATGGAATTTTAGTACTGTGTGTTTTACCTCTGGGAGTTACAGGCTGCACCATGATTCTATTCTTACATTACAAATCTGTTGTGTGGGGAGCGGGGGAGGAATAACTGTGTTACAGGAAAAAAAGAATAGAACAAATTGTTGTAAGAACATGTAGTTTTTTTTATGTGTCTTTATGCCTTACCAGTAACCTTATTCTTTAAAAGTTCTTTTTGTATAAATGGACTCACCTATATTTAAATGACCTAATACCTTCATGTTTCTTAATATAAGAATGATGCATAAGAAGCCACTACTCTTTAACTCACTTTCTAGTTTTTTTTTTTTAACTCTTCATAAAAAATGTGAGGAAGGAATTCTTTTGTTTTTGGTCTTTTTCTTTCCCCCAAATAAACCAAAATACCAATAAAGGAGCCACCAAGGACAGGAGGAAGAGAGTAGTGAGGACAGCAGCTGTGTTGAAGTCCAGAAAGGACATGTAATTTGTGAGGTGACACCTGAAATACAAGGTGCCCAAATCCCTCCAGTCTGATTGCTAAAATGAAAGAGAAAAATCTCTGTTTCTTGAAATTTTACCTTTTAGAGAGTTGTATTCCTCTCCACTACAGAACACTTCTGCTTGACATGTTCATTGGTTTTAATATGTTGTCACGGGTAGGCAGAAGGGGGCATAGTAATTCATAAAAAAGAAAAACACCCAAGATTGACTCAGCAGTGAGTATTCATAAAAACTTAGATACGTTATTATACTTAATTTTTTTTCCATTTGCAATTTAACCTCAACTAAAAACACTTTAAATAAACTGTCATAGTTGACTTTAGGCTCTTTTCTAAAAATCAACATTTTAAATGGGATATTTTATATATATATTTAACTGATTATATTGGTACACTTTCTACATACAATATGGTCTGAGTTAACCTTGAGAACTTGGTACCTATACATGACCCACCTTGATTCTCATTTTTCCTCTTTTCTCTACCCTCCCTATAATTCCCACCCCCTATATACATAAGCTTTGTTTCCTTTATATTTTTGCTATCAAGTTTTTTTCTTTCCCTTTTTTACATTCCCCTATCCAACATTTCCCTTTTCTTTTTGCATATTTTCTTCCTATTTCAAATTATCTATCATAAGTTTTGGCATTCATTTATACCTACAGCTTTTCATACTACAGAAACATAAATATTACATTTAAAAGAGCAGGAAGAGTGAGGACTTTGCACATGTTGACAGAAAAGACATGTAGCTGGAAAGACAGGAAAGATAATACATATGAGAGCAAAATATCGCAAGGTGTGATTGAACTTGGAAAAGAATGCAAATAGTAATCAATACAAAAGGATTAGGCATAAATAAAATTACATACATACACCTTTACTTGATCCAAAAATGAAATAAAAACTGAAAATATTTGTTTTTAGATGAAATACACAGGAAGAAGTTAACAAAATTCAAACCTCTGGATGTTGTCAAAATTGTATCTACTTATGTATTTATTCATTCATCTATTTTGGAGAAGTAAGCAATATTCTGGAGAAAGTGAAAAAGGAAGGAAGGTTCCTTGAACAAAGTGATGTAGGTCTACATTATGAGTTACTGGCTGAAAGCCTGCAGGCCAAAAGGTTTTTAATTTTTAAAAAGTTGAAAAAGAAAAATGCAAAACACATGGCTCACAGCACATACAATATTTCCTATCTGGACCTTAACAAAAAGTTTGCTGTCTTCTGCTCTACATAATATTAACTGTAAAAAAGAAAAATGACTAGAAATTAAAATAAATTAATTTGAAAAGATATCAATCCAGACAGCTAGAAGATCCACTCTTCAGCAGTGTAATTTTCTTCAAAAAGGAAAAAAATAAAATAATAAAAGGAAAATGTGAAACATTAAAAAGCTGATATGAAGTTTAATGTGGTGGCAGAGATTGCCTTCAAATAAATTTTTAAAGAGAGGCTAGCATGCACAAAGCCCTGGGTTCATTCCCCAGTACACACACACACACACACACACACACACACACAGGGTAGAGTTGAAACACACAATACTTAAACTAAATAAACCCTAAGAGGATACACCTAAACATAAAATACTGGGAAAGAAATTGATGAACCTAAAATCAGAGTAAGTAAAACTACCTACCCAAACTAAAGCTCAAAAAAAAAGAAAAAACAAACAAAAAACCCTCATGGACATGTGGGACAACACCAAGAGTCTAAAATATATATCACAGTAATCCAAGAAGAATATGAAAGATGGGATAAAAAATTGGAAGACTCAATGAAACTTTTCTCAAATCACAAACAGATGCAGAGTCAGAAGAGGCAGCCATGGTACTAACAATCACAACAGAAACATGTATCCAAGAATATCAGTAAACCTGAAGGCAGGAAAGAATACTAAATTTAAAGAAATTAAACCAGGTAATGCTTGAAACATTCAGTAATGCTGGAAACATTGGGGATTACTATCAATTTCAAAACTATGTTATAGAGCTACTATAACAAAAACTCTATGATATTGGCATAAAAATGGACATATGGGACAGAACACAAGATGCAGGAATAAACTCACACAGCTAAAGCCACCTAATTCTCAGTAATGTTGCCAAAAAAACACTGGAGAAAAAACAGCTTCTTTAACAAATGGTGCCGGAAAAACTGTACTGTATATCCATATATAGAGGGCTGAAACTAGACTGTTTTCTCACCTTGTACAAAAATTTAACTTCACGCCTGTCATCCCAGCACTTGGGAGGCAGAGACAGGAGGATTGCTGAGTTCGCGGCAGCTTGCCTGGGCACCATAGTGAGCTCAGGGCCAGCCTGAACTACAAAGCGAGACCCTGTCTCCAAAAAGCAAAAAAAAAAAAAAAAAATTTAACTTCAAATGGATCAAGAACCTTAATTAGAAGACCTAAAACTTCGTAACTACTGTACTAAGTGAAAACATAGGGGCACCAGTTCAATATACACTGGCACAGGGAACAACTTCCAGAATTGGATTCCTTAGCTCAGGAAATAATAGTATTATAGGTTAAAAAAAAAAAAAGCTAGCTAGACATGTGGTAGGCAGATAGACAGGACTGGTCCTCAGAAGCAGGAGGTTAGCATTGCCAAAGAAAAAAGCTATCCCACATAAACAGCTGTGATTGATATTCCAAATAGGCAGCCGGCAGATATTCTAAAGAGGGCTTCAACCTTCTGGGGTGGACAGCTAAGACTTTAACCCACCTCCCCGGAAAAGAGTCCAGTCAAAAATTCCTGTTTGGGCCGGAGGGTTAGCTCAGTGGTTCTGGCGCCTGCCTCGCAAGCGCAAGGTCCTGAGTTCGATCCAGGTAACCACATATAATGCTGGGCGTGAAGACTCACGCCCACCAGCAATCAACACCACATACCACAATGCCTGACATAGTGGCTCACGCCTGTAATCCCAGCACTCGGGAGGCAGAGACAGGAGGATTGCTGAGTTTGTGGTGGCTTGCCTGGGCACCATAGTGAGCTCAGGGCCAGCCTGAACTACAAAAGTGAGACCCTGTCTCAAAAAAGCAAAAAAAAAAAAAAAAAAAAATTCCTGTTCAATTGTTACTGACTTGATTTCTCATCAGATCCCCATTCAATCGATGTTACCTGAGCAATTATAATTGTTGTAATATTATTTGGTTTAATTTGTGTGGTTCATCATTGTAGCGATGTTACCTAAACTACTATATTTGCGATGTTACTGGTTGAATATAATTTTGTCCCACTTCAGACCCACCTCACCTCGTGGCTCTGCTCCATAAAAGCCATCCTAAAAGTGAGGTAGCAAACTGGGTGTGATGGCTTACGCCTGTAATCCCAGCACTTGGGAGTTAGAGGCAGGAAGATTGCTGAGTTCGAGGCTTGCCTGGGCTACATAGTGAGCTCAGGGCCAGCCTGAACTACAAAGCGAGACCCTGTCTCAAAAAAAAAAAAAGTGAGGTAGCAAAGGATATGTGGAGGGGGAACTTACTGAGGGGAAAAAAACAAATATGATTCAGAAAGAAAAAGAAATAGCATGTATATAAGGGGTGGGGGGTTGTGGGTGGGTAGGAATATAGGTAAAAATGAGAATTAATTTGTGTCATATACTGGTACAAATTCCCCAATGTTGAGTGTGATTGTGAACTGTATATAAAATGTATCAATAAAGAATTCAATTTTTAAAAAAAGTGAGGTAGGTGGGCTACCCACTTTTCCGGGTTCCTCCTTCTGTCTCTGTTCGGCAGAAGCTTTCTTTCCAAATAAAATTTTCCTACTCAAACCTGCATCGTTCCTAAAACTCATTCTTTTACAGAACACGAACTCAGGTTTCAGGTGGGGAGCTAAGCCTTAATTCCCCTGTGTTAATAGCAAGAATCAACAAATGGTATCGCAACAATTTTAAAAAGTTTGTGTTCAGTAAAGCAAACAACAGAATTGTTGAGGACACCCTACAGAATGGCAGAAAAGTCTTTCCTAGCAGTACTTCCAACAGAGGGTTACTATCCAGAATATATAAAGTACACACAAAATGCCACATCCACAGAACGAGTAAGCCAACCAATAAATGCGCACTAAAGAGTCATTTCTCAAAAGAAGAACAAATGGTCAATAACTATATGAAGAGATTTTCAATACTTTTGGACACAAGAGAAAAGTACATTAAAACTACACTGAGCCAGGCACAATGGCCCACACCTCTAATCCCAGCACTCAGGAAGCTGAGGAAAGGAAATTGCCTTGAGTTCAAGGCCAACAAATGTAAGGAAAGACAGTTACCCCTAAGGACACATTGGATATGAGCACTTGAATACTTGGGTAAGTCAATATTGAACACCAGTAAGAATTGTTAATGAGTTGTTAATGGCTGAGTGTGTGATAACAAGAAAACAAAGAACCCATAGAGACCATGTGATATACCCAAAGGGAATTCACACCAATCCACAGGTTCTTCACCAGGATGTTCACAACAAAGACTTCACAGTAAAATGTCCAAGAAAGCAACTCTTACAGCTCAGGCTTTGGAGAGAAGAGCAGCAGCCAATGAAAGAAAGGCACAAAATCCACCTTGCATCCTCCTACCAACATGAGGTAGTACAGTCCTAAACCACCAAAGCGCAGGTAACAATCCTTTCATTCTTTAGACACTACTGAAAATCCCGTTAGAACTAGGGGAAAGAAGAATGAGGAGACAATAATTAGCACAGGTTATCAGAAGGGATTTTCATAAGTAGAAGCTGGAAGGAACACTGATAAGCCCCCATTTCCAAATTGCAGCATACAATGGTTGCTTGGTCTATTATATGGATCATGTCACCACAGACAATCAAATAATGGAACAAGGTAGAACTGGAAATCTGCAAAGCACAGGCTTAAGTGAACCAGACTGCCTGGCTGCCAGATGCAATTTGTTTCTATAGTCTGAAAGTCCTCAAAAGACATATTTTTAATCTTCCAATCTTCTAACAGGTGGACCTGATGATTAAGCAACTGGCAAGAAGCAAGGGGTCAATAAAAAATGCAAAAAGAGGCTGGAGATTTAGTTCAATGGTTCCAGTACCTGCCTAGCAAGCACAAGGTCCCTGGTTCAATTCTAGTAACCATGTGCAATACCAGGTATGGTGACTCATGCCCACCAGCAATCAGTACCACATACCACAATGCCAGGCATGGTGGCTCACACCTGTAATCCCAGCACTCTGGAGGCAGAGGCAAGAGGACTACTGAGTTCCAGGCTTGCCTGGGCTACATAGTGAACTCAGGGCCAGCCTGAACTACAAAGACCCTGTCTCAAAAAAAAAGGATAATCAAGGATAGGATTGATTAGAGTTGAGAATGTAGTGCTCCCATCCTCTCATTTTGCTGTGGCTGGCAGTGATACCAAACAACTGTGGCAGCTTTCAAATTAGCTAAATCATCAGAGAACCAAGTCCAGGTATTCTCAGGAATTTCTGTGGATGGAGACCTCCCAGGAAGCAGTGCATTTGCTTTAGGTAGTGAAGTAAGTGATTAGGATTTCTCCAAAGGGAGTAGCTTCCACACCTTCAAAAAACCCAAAATGACACTAAGACCAACCAACTACATCTGCACAAACTATTTTCAATTGATTAATGAGATCCACTGGGCTCTCATTAACCATAAATCTCAAGCTAACCTACCCTAAAAAGGGACAGGACACCAGAGAATTACAAGACATCTGTGGTCAGGTACAAGGGTATTACAATCCCCAATTTGAAACTAACTTACAAAGCCACTGTGATAAAAACTACATGGTACTGGGAAAGTAACAGACCAGAGGTTCAGTGGACTAGATTAGAAGATCCAGAAACAACTCCATGTACACTAAGCCACCTTATCATTGACAAAGGAGCCAAATATTCTCAATGGAGGAAAGACAGCCTCTTTAACAAATGATGCTGGAAAAACTGGGCTTCGACCTGCCAAAGACTAAAGCTAAACTTATCTCTTTCACCATGCACTACACTAAAATCAAAGTGGATTAGAGGCCTAAACATCAAAACAGAAACTCTAAACCTGCTGCAAAACAAGTTAGACAGACCTCTTGGAGATGTTGGCTTAGGGAAAGACTTTATGAACAAAACCTCTACAGCACAAGAACTAGCAGAAGGAATAAACAGATGGGATCTCATCCTATTAAAAAGCTTCTCAACAGCAGAAGAAACCACCAGCAGAGTAAAAAGACAACCAACAGTATGGGGGAAAAAAATCTTTACTAGGTGCTTCTCAGACAAAGGTCTACTATGTAGAATATATAAAGAATTTTTAAAAATCAGCCTGCCAAATTTAAAGACCCAATTCAAAAATGGGCAGCTGAAATGAACAGACGTTTTTCAGAGGAACAAGTAAAAGAAGCCAAGAAGCATTTGAAGAAATGGTCAACATCACTGGTCATTTTAGAGATGCAGATGAAAACATCACTGAGATTCCACCTCACTCCATAAAGAACGGCTGCTATTCTGAAATTAGCCAGCAACAAATGCTGGTGAGGTTGTGGGCAGAAAGGAAAGCCTTCTCCATGCTGGTGAGAATGTAGACTGGTATAACCACTGTGGAGATCAGTGTGGAGATTTCCTCAAAAAAGTACAATTAGAGGTCCCATTTGATCCTGCTCTGCCTCTGCTGGGGATATACATGAATTATAAAATTCTTATCACAGCAACAAATGTGCACCCGTTTACAGCAGCTCAGTTTGAGATAGCTAAATCTTGGAAACAACCCAAATACCCATCAACTCTAGGCTGGATAAAGAAGACATGGGGATTTTTTAAGAAATAAATTATTACTCTGGCATAAAGAATGATAAATCTGAGTCATTTATACCTAAATGGACATACCTTGAGGACATATTCGTAAGTGAAATAAATAGGTTACAGATGTGTAAATACTGTATCTTTCCTCTGGTATGAGAAACTGAAGATGTAAATGAGTTCTAACATGTATGATAGATATTATGAAATAGAAAATATTCATAGGGAAAAGGGGGGTAGGAGTAAGTAAAGAGGGTAGAGAAAAAATGTCATGGTAAAAACAAGGAAACAATGCTTATGTAAGGGGCGGGGTTGTAGGGTGAGCCAGGGGATGGAAAAAATGAGAACTATGTAGTGTCATATACTGGTACAAATTATCAGTGTTGAGTGTGATCATGATGTGTATATAAAACGTACCCATAAAATCAATTTCAAAAAGATCTTGGCAATAAGCAAATAGTATCCACTTTTCCAACTATGTACTTGGGGGAAGAGCACTTGTCTAAGTATGCAGCAGGCATTGGGTTCAATCCCTACCACTTCAGAACCAAAAAAACAAACAAACCTCTAAACTTTGGCCAGGCCTGCCAGAGGGTTGAGACCAGTTTAGGAACAGTGAGGCCCTCTCTCAAAGACAAAACAAAACAGGTGCACTTGGTAGTTGGGTCAGGCAGGTGGCACTGCTGTACTTGGGATACAGCCTGAGTTCTCCAGCAGTCAACAAGCATTTGACTAAAGCTATGATTTCTTCTCTCCCAGGATAATTCATTGTTTTTGCTGGTTCACTTTTCTACATGCAGCAACCTACGAACAGGAAAATCTTTAAAGCTATAAGGGTTGGGTCAAAACATTAATGACAAATATACATTTAACAGAGGGAGCCAGATCAACGGAACACTGAGTCCAGAGACTCCACTGGAACTTTAGCTTTTCAGAATTTGAAAGTTTACCCCGGCCTTCAGGAATGTAAGAGACACACAAAATCTCCTGATCCAGCTGTGGGAGACTACATTATTTCCCCAATAGGAGGCAGGAGTAGGGGGAGGGGCTACTGGTCCTCAGGGGTTGGGTGCAGGGAAGGTGCCGGGGTCCTTACCACAGCTGCTTTTCCTACCTCTTCTATCTCCAACTCCTGCAAGCATGTGGACCTGGCTTTATCCTGTCCAGTCTTCAGTGCCTTCAGCCTCCCTTACCACATACACAAGACCTGCACAATGGTAATGTAGGCACTTCTGACAAACAAGAGCTAGAAAAACTTATTCTTCCCCCTCCTTTAGGTTCCAAACTTTACTTGGATCTTATCTTACACAGTGGAGATTAGAAAAGAAGGAAAGAACATCAGTACAGAAACAGGAGCTCTGCACCAATAGCAAAAATTTGGGTTTATTTCCAAGTGCTGCCCATTCATTCAGACTCATCAAATGGACTTACGTGTGTTGATCTAGCCAAAGCTCTGTGTTCATTCTCATCACTGACCCCTTTTTGCTACAAACTGTCTTTACCCTAGGGCCCAAAGCCTTGCTCCCTCTTTGATAAAACATTCTTTCTTCCACCAGCCTACAGACAGCATCAAGGAAAGCACCACTGTAGGCACCTCTCTTAATTACTTTCACTACTTGGGCTCAAAAATATTCGTTAACAGGTAAGGTATGGCTGTGTCAACTTCTTGGCTGTGGCTGCCCCTAACTTTTTGGGTGCTGGGAATGGAACTCAAGGTGCTCTACCACCAACCCTCGTTTTTATTTTCATACATGTCTTGCTAAGCTGCTCAAGGAATCCAAACTTGCAATCCTCCTGCCTCAGCCACTCTCAATATTGGGATTACAAGTGTGCACCACTGTGCTCAGCAGTATGAAAGCATCTGCTACTGTATGTGGGAAATCCTGTATTTCATCAATACCATATCTTTGTTATCAAAAAATCAGGAATTATTAGGGGTCAAGAATTTTATCCTGTGAAGCTAGCACCTTACTGTTTCATAGATGCAACAAAATACTGAAGATAAAAAATACTGGGTCACAGACGAGAGACTTTTTATTGATAATACAGCAAACAGCATGAGTGTAATGCTGGTGGCCATTTACCTTGCCTGACAAGTCCCCCCAGCAGAGGGACCTGTCCCAGCTAAAGACCAATGAGACTAGGGAATTTATCATTTTTTCTAATAAGCAAAGGGAAGTCCACTCATCTGCTCTTCACCTGGAAAGGCATTACTTTATCCCTCAAGGCTGTTACTTACAAACATGACCCTAGGAAACACATCAGGTAAAGAACAGTCAGATCTCTGCATTCTCGGCATATTCAGCTCAACCTACGAGGGATGCTCAAGGCTCATGCTGGACCACTTCACTCAATGTACCCATTCAGTCTCATATAGTGCACTAGGTGGTAAAAAGAGATAAGAAGTTAAATACATCACCACACTTCAGTAACTACCGCTATTTTCAAACATAAATTTTCTATGTAGACAAGAACATGGAATTTATTTTAAAACCTTCTAAGATCAACAGATGAATTTGCTAAAGGTGCAAGATACCAAGCCAATATACAAAAGCCAATTAAATATATGTGCAAAAAAATGAACAATTGAGAATTTTTTTAAAACAGGAAATTAAAGAGCATTAAAGAAATGAATTAATTAGGTAAAAATCTAACAAAGTATGTGCAGTTGCATGGGTAACAATCTATAAAAAAACTGATAAAATAAAGATAGCTGAGCTTGGGGTTATAATCCTACAATCACAGCACTCTGAGACTGAGGCCCAGTGATCACAAGTTTGAACACAGCCTGAGCCACTTTGTGAAACCCTGCTCAAATAAGGGAAATTGAAAAATAAATAATAAAAGGGATGGAGATATAGCTCAGCACGATGGTTCTGAGTTCAATGCCCAGTACCATACATACATAACAGACACATAAAAATAACAGACACTGTCCACAAGGTGGAAGACTCAATATTATCAGTTTTCCCCTGATTGATGTACCTCTACAATACCAATCAAATAACAGTAGAAATTTTCCTAGACATTGTAAACAAAATAAAGACGAGAAGGTGGCAATAGTTCTTGAATATGTAATGCTGAATACAACTGGCAGAACATCATCAGTGATCACACAGTCTTTAAGAATTATTAGAAAGCTTTTAAACTCTATCCATTTTCCCAAATGATTGATCTAAGTGGCAAAATGGGTATCACTCAGTCTATAGTGGAGCTACTGTCTACAGAAGAATTCTGCCACTCTACATATAAAGTACAGCAGCCTTTTTACCTAAGTATTATGTATGTAATTAGTTTCAATAAAAGCCCATTAGATTATGGTAAGGAGCCATTCAACTATGCCTCCCAGAAGAGTGAAGGGCTCATAATAGCACAGGAGACTTGACACAACTTTGTGAAACATACAGTTCAGCTGGTCAATTGACTTGGCCTGGAGACAAAGAAATGAGTTTGATTCTGCACAGTAACTTAAGGGTGGGAGAATCATACAAACAAGAGACAAAAACAAGAAAAATCAATAGAAGGGCTGTTCATGGAATTCTTGAATAAAATATAAGAGGAATTTGGGCACAGTGGTTCACACATGTAATCCCAGCTGCTCAGGAGGCCAAGGCAGGAGGATCACAAGTTCAAGGCCAGACTGGGCTACACAGACACATGTTCCCCAAAAGGGAGGGGACAGAAGGGAGGGATAAAGCTCAGTGGTAGAACACACCTAGGTTCAAGTCCCAGTACGATAAAAATAAATACAAGAAGAAAAACATCAACATAATATATGAAAGATACAATGAGATAGTCAAAATGTTAAGCCAGGAAATCAGGCCAAGTAAAAATGTGGACAAAGCCCCTATACATGCATTCTAACAGTCATGTAAAAGAGGAAGATTAAACTGTGACAACAATCACAGGCTCCAAAGTATTGGTTTGAGAAGAGAAAATGGAAAATAAGCCATCAATTTACCTGTGTAATGTATGCTGGCAAATAATACACATATATAGAAGAAAGAATAAAAGTGAAAATTTTTACTTAAGAATGGTAGGGAAGGTTAGGGAAGAATCATTTGTGGAATTTTCTGTTACAATTCTGAGGCATTTACTTATCCAATATAATTAGCTTTTAATTATCCTCTACAGATAATGAGTCATCACCGTTGTTGATTCTCCACTACTTGGCTAGCCCCACTTGGTGGAGGTTTCAGCAGATGGTCCATCTCTATTTTTCTGATAAAACATTTGTTGTGAAAGAAATTTAAAACTGAGCTTTCAAGTGAAATAATCCTTTCTTTCCTGGGCTCTAGTACCAGAATTCAGAGTTAATGACGTTAAGTATTCATTCAAAGCATACTTTCTGAAGCTAAACAGGTTAAAAGTAATTTTCTGCAATTAAGAACTACTTTTGCACACATACTTTACAAATGTTTCAAAGCACTTTGAGTTATGATTAATTCCAATCTTTCACAAAGTGGATTTTCTTTACTAATTCAGACAATCATCAAAAATGTAGTACAAGAAGCCATCAGATGAATAAAAATTTAATACAAATAGTGCAGTGTAAATATAACAATCAATTACACTTGCAGGGGTCCATATTTAAGAAGACAAATGTCTCAAATTAAGATCTGATATCAGGACTTTCAGAAATCAAAAGAAATAATCAAAACATTTGTAACTAAAAAGAAAAAATAACTTTTAAAAAAGGCTTTTAATTGAGCTTTACTTTGGGGTTACATTCAACTTTGTTATTTTTGTCATCACTGTGAAGCCAAACTGCTTTCCAAGTTTACTAAGTAAAATCCCCAGCCTACAAAATTTTAACATAAGGGTCAGGGTGTACCTCAGTGGCATACCACCTTCCTGGCAAGCGCAAGGCCCCGAGTTCCATATATATATGTATATGTATGTACAGACACACACATATATACATATATATGTATACATACATTACATACACATATATATACATGTTATGTGTATGTATATATGTATATACATATGAAAACAAAATAGAGCTGGGGATGTAGATCAATGGTGGCGCACTTGCCTGGTAAGTCCAAGGTGCTGGGTTTGATCTCTGGTATCAAAAAATATATAGAATATCTATATATATTACATATAATATTAATATATGTAATATATATAGTTTGATCTCTGGTACTAAAAATATACATATATATGTATATAATACACACCACACACACAGAATTCTGTTTAAACTACCAACTACAGCAATTTTTCAAAATCAATATTCTATATGAATACAAAATATATTTCATGTACAAGTGTGAAGTTCTGTTTCTATAGAAACAAGAATCTATAAATTCTGACATGTCTATAACTTTTTTCATTAAAACAATATAATCTAATTCTTAAACCAGTGGTTTAGATACTAGCATATGTGTTAAAAAACAAGGTAAGTCAGAGCCTGTAAAAATCTGAGTAACATATAAGCAAATAAATAAATTTGTAATTCTTTTTTTTTTTTTTTTTTTTTTTTTTTGCTTTTTGGAGACAGGGTCTTGCTTTGTAGTTCAGGCTGGCCCTGAGCTCACTATGGTGCCCAGGCAAGCCGCCGCGAACTCAGCAATCCTCCCGTCTCTGCCTCCCGAGTGCTGGGATTACAGGCGTGAGCCACCACGCCCAGCATTTTATGTGGTAACCGGGGATCGAAC
>PVIC010011750.1:0-18026 GCA_004025085.1 Thryonomys swinderianus | reverse complement strand
AATTCTTTTTTAAAAAGAAAAATTCAAAACATTAGTCAATTAAAACTAAAGGTTATTTGTGAAATATACCTTTAACTACATGTCACTTGTACAAGAGATACAATATACCTTTGTATATTGTCCAGAAATGAGAATTTTTTCTGCTAGTACTACTTATTGAAACTTCAGATTTTATTGTTTTTTCAAAATAATCTGAATATAACTTTGAAACTTTGTCTCATGATGAAAACAGCAAAGCACAGAAATATACTTCAACAAGAATAAAAGTAAACTGTAATCCCAAAAAAGCTTGACTTATGAAAAATTATACTACTAATAATTAATGATTAAACCTAGATCATCCAATTCAAGTATTCTGATATGCTTCCAAAGACAGAGTAAATTAAATGAATGGGGTGGGGTTTACCCCTGACTGCGCAACACATCTAGACTTTTTTTTTTTAAGTAAACAGATTTCTCTGTGCCTTGGTTTCTTGTCCTCTGTGATGGCATCTGACAACATGCCTAGCCAGACACTGGAACTGTCAGGCAGAAAAGCACCATATACATAATTTCCTCATCCTTATGAGAAGTTTCAGCTGATGTTAACATATTTTCTCTAATTTTAGTTTTAGTCTTAAAATAACATTTTATGTGGATCAGTGAGGCTGGCATTCTAATAATAAGATCCTTTTTGCCAACATTCAAAATACATAACACAACATATTCATTTTTAGCATTACCAAAGCTCTACCATCCAAAGCTGTGCAGATTTTTTAAATTACAACAAAATTTTCCATATTACTCCCAATTATTTTTATAAAAATACAATAAAAAACCAATACCTATCAAGTATTCCTCTACAAATCTTAAATACAACCAAAGAAAGATTATGCTTTTAAAAATTAGAACAATTTTAATTACAAATAAAAGACAGGATACAACTTGAAAATGAAGATAATTAATATTCCTAAAATAATAGAAACAAATGATTAATATTTAAAAATTTCAGCTATCAGTGAAGCTATCTTCTCTGTCAATAATTATTAAAGCCAGTCTATACATATCAAGTCCAAAACAATGTAATGTCACTACTGAGAACAGAAATATATTTACAAGTAGCCAAAATGAATAAATTTAAGTTTAGATTAATATTTTTGGTTTATTTATATCACTGTTTTATTATTTTGACAGAATATCTTAAATACATAATTAACCACATATATTTTCAACATTAGCATAGATACATAATATTTTTAAAATAACAATTCATTTAAAAAGTGCCATATCAAAAATAGAAAAAGCCAACTAAAATCAAATATTACTGGGAAATGATCAGTACACACCCACCAAATAAGAGGGTTACCAAAGGTAAAGAGTAGTAATTTCCAAAAGTAAAGCGAAAGATTAGTTTATACTTTGCAATCCCGCTATTAGCAATGGAATTTTAAAAAATATTATTGGATATAATCACCTTAACTCAATTAATATTTTAAATGAATAAATGAAATGAAGAAATAGTAAAATGAATGAACACTGAGGACGTAACAATGTTTAACACCTCGAGATGTTCGCACTTGAAATAGAGATAACTTTGAACACAAATTGGTTGAAATTCAGTGTGGTTCCCTGTAAAGACAAAGTGGATTTCCATTTGCAAAACAAAGAACATCAACCAAAAGTATAACTATGAAAATATCCTCAAGTACAATTATGAAGGCTTCAAACAGAATATATACTTTTATACTATGTAAATTTTCCCTATACCCCCATCTTCCTGTATTTTTAATGTTTAGAATAAGTGACCAATGAACTAAAATAGAATACAAATTTTAAAAAGACTACTCATATTCTATTTAAGAACAACACACAATCACTTATAAATTTAGTGTTTTTAAAAAGCATCCTTACATAAAACAGTGGGGGGATCCCTGCTATACATATGAAGCACATTTTAAGCCCAATACAACTGACCAATCAAAATTAGTGAATGCACTGCATCTCTCTGCAGTGGAGAGAAGCGACAAGGTAGGCTGTCATTCTGCAAAAGCTGCTCAGAACAGGCTTCGTCGGAAAGGCAGTGCCGTTCCTTTTTAGAAAGACGGAATCTAAATGTTGTCTCTGGAGACAAGAAGCCTTCAGTATGTTAAATTACTTTCATTATGTATTTTCAGAGGCTTATTGATTGCACAGTGGGAAGAGTGAGAGACTGCAGCAGCCTCTAAGCAGCACCACACGTTCCATACATTAGCAGTCCTGCTGAACAATGGCACAGGACAAACACATATTTTCATTAAGGTCATTTTTGAAGAGCTGTTTTGACCCTCTTCCCCCATGCTCTACTAACAAGTGAACAAAATGACTCAATCAAAATGGAAAATGCTTCAACTACATCAAGAATTTATCCAATCTTTAGCAGAGGTAAGATATGTTCCTTATTATAGTGTACAGCTGCTTTTGAACCAACATAGTGGGGTAAAATTACTTAGAAAATTTTTAGTCTAAATTTTAAGTTTGTTTGTTGTTCCTTATTGCTAGTCATGTAATTTTTAGATGTTTCTTTTAAAACATGATATATTTTAAATGTAAGTTTTAGGATGTACTGTTAAACCAAAGAATGTTATCTGTTAATTCACTATGAAAACATTCGCTTTAAATCACTTTGGACTCTTAAATATTTTTAATGTCATCAGTACAGTGTCTCTCTATACAAAAATGTTTATATTTCTTCTAAGAACCATCTTTAAAATTTACTTATTCATTACTCAATTTTATGCTAAGTTTATTTAGTCACATGCCTTGAAAATTAATTTGCAGTTAGATTTTTGTATTACCATTTGCATTTCAACCACATGAGCAATTCATCAATGGAAATTTATAGTATCTTACTACATTATCTATTTTAATGAGTTAAAATCCAAACCAAGTGCTAACAATTAAGCAAGCTACAATATTTTTGCTGTGTGAAATGTTAAATTTCAATATGTTTAGTGTATATTAAATTAACTTCATAATCTCTGAAAACACAGGCTAGCTTCCATAAAGACAGCAGAAATTAATTTAAATATACAGCCTTTCTGTCATGGTTACATTTGCAAGAGTAACCACTGCTAATAAGGCAACATATACAATCCATGTTTGGAAAAGGGAGTATTTACTTTCAAGAAAGTTAATTTTATTCATATAACAAAGGCTCTAGCAATATAGTTTGCTTGGAGAATGAATACTATAGGATGTTAAATTCAGAAAGAACTAAGGAATTTTCAGTTGATTAACAATTATGATGAACTCTTTCTTAATCATTTTTTTCTTTTTCACAAAGGCTCATAGCAATTAATTCAGTGTTTACAACTGACAATATGAAGAATGCAACTGAGAATCTCCCTGGATCTCTGAACCACCACCAACTGCAAGATATTCTTGTAACACATCATTTTAAGAAACTAAAGAGTTAAAACCAGAAACTACATTACTGCTGGGATATAACAAGTGGACAGTATTTCAAGAAGATGATTAAAGTAACTACAAAAAGAAACAAAATATTACTGTAAAAGCCTGGAAACAAAATGGTGAGCATTGTTACAGGGGGAGTTTATATTTTAACATAACAGAATTGTGGAAGCTATTGAATCTCGAAGAAACAATGGAACATGAATTTCAAAAAGGAGAATGACATACTTAACCAACAAGTAAAGTTTTTCCCAAGTGTTTTCTGCACTAAATATTCAGATATTCCAATCAATTGAGTGACTAACAGATTTTTCCATCTGAGCTTTATGACCAATTATGCATCCTCTTCTAATGAAAACTAACCAAATTAAACAGCAGATGGTTGTTATGAAAAGAACATGGACTGGATTTATAATATAAAGCAAGTTATGTGATCAAGAAATCACTTCAAAATAATGAGGGCTGCTAGAAAAACAGACTTAAAATTGTAACAAAAGGATGTTTAAATATATTTTAGAAGTTAGTTTCCTTTTCTGTTTTCACATATTCTGGAAAACAAAGAGACACTATCATAAACTCCCTCAGAGGGAAAAGTAATTCCTATCATTTGGGGAAGTTTCTCTCGGTCGTGACTTTTAAAAGCAAAACAAACAAAAATATTATATACTGTTCTTTAGAAACTCATCAGCCAACTAAATCTCATAATTCATGCAGCTGAAGTACTGGAAAGAAAATGAAAGAGTATCTACAAGACATGAAATAAAACACAGCCACTTCACTGTTAACAGGTAAAAATTCCTGTCAAAATCTGTCAATGACATCATGTATCAATCTGAAAAACTGCTATAGTGAGCCAAAAGGCCCATAAGACAACAGCAACCAGGTAGGTCAGAATATGCATGCACCCCACCACACTGTTTAACAATTACAAAAGAAAAGAGATTCATTTTTCTTAATTCTTGTGTAACGATGTTTCTGCTTTAGCTAACTGAGGTGACAAAGAACTGGCATTTAATCTGATAGTTTAGAAAACTTGGCACCCTTTAAATTTTGCATTTTTATAAGATTTCAATGCTAGCTAAGACCTCTGTATAATATGAATATGCCTCTAGTGATTTTTATTCCAACTCAAAAGCAATTAACATTATCATTTGTTTCTAAAACATCCCAAAAGTAACATGCATAAATAAAATTATATTTCTAAAACTTGTCAAATGTAACATCACATGAAAGTTTAACATGAGTTATGAAAATTATTAGCTTTTATAATTTATATTTGAATATGTAACTTTGCAGTCAAAAACTGTGCTTGAAATGTGAAAAATAGTTGTTAAGATTTCATATTTTAAACTGGAATATACTGATGACAGACCTTTCAGACCAGAAACAAGATGCTATTTTTTATAAATTACTCCAAACTCCTGTATTATAGATTTATATGTATTTGCAATGGAGTCTATTCTTTAAAATTTTCTTCAAAATTATACTGTATACATACTGGAGTTATATATAATGTTTCAATGATAATGTGTAACTTTAAAAGCTTCCTTTAAAAATGGCTTCACCTACTGCTTTCCATTAAAATTTCATTTTTCATTTTAAGAACTCTGTTTAAACAAATAAAGTAAATGAATACTTTCTTTTAAACCACTTTAAATATAGTCATGCCTTAATGTGCATTAGATTTCAATTTTCTCTTTCCACAAGATACAAGAGGATGTGGTCACAAAATAAATCATTCACAGGAGTGATTAGTGATCTTTTACCAAGCTTTGTGGCATTTTGGTTTGGGACACTACCTATTCTTCCCATTTTCATAAGTTGCCCATTCAATGTAACAATTCAGTGAGCATATTCACTACGATATACATAATATTTATCATTTGCTTTTTCCTGTGGGAAATAATTCCAGATATCCTCTAGTGTCCTGTTAATTTCTGAATCCACTAATATAGATAAGATGGTATCTTTACTACTTATCCTTTTAATTAATGTCTGTCCTATACATTTGAGATCTTGTAGGACTGTACCTATATTAATCGTGTTAAGGCATATTAAAATAGCATTTGTTTCTATCTCCTCATAACATTTAAATGAAATTTTAAAACAGACTAAAATTAGTTTTGTATCCTGGGTAGTTTTACTGCATAAAAATATACTGTCTCTCAAAAATAAATATCTAAATTATTTTCAAATAATGGAAACCTTTTAGTATATTAAGAAACTCTGTACCTTAAGGGAACAATATCCATATAGTTTCAAAAGGAGAACACAATTCCTTTCACATTAAAGCACTGTTGCTTTGACATTTCTGGATTCTACATTTTCCACTAATAGTTTAGGAACTTTCAGTATGCAACAAATCTATTTTTTGTTTACAAAGAATACATATTTATGCATCATCTGAATTGCTAAATACCAAATAGTTTATTCTATTTCACTTTCTAGGGAAAAAACCAACTGCTCCAAAATAATGTGCTTTTCTCCCATTCTGGAAATCAACATGCAGTCTGAATCGAATATTACAGTGCGAGATGACATTGATGACATCAACACCAATATGTATCAACCACTATCATATCCATTAAGCTTTCAAGTGTCTCTCACCGGATTTCTTATGTTAGAAATTGTGCTGGGACTCGGCAGCAACCTCACCGTATTGGTACTTTACTGCATGAAATCCAACTTAATCAGCTCTGTCAGTAACATTATTACAATGAATCTTCATGTACTTGATGTAATAATTTGTGTGGGATGTATTCCTCTAACTATAGTTATCCTTCTGCTTTCACTGGAGAGTAACACTGCTCTCATCTGCTGTTTCCATGAGGCTTGTGTTTCCTTTGCAAGTGTCTCAACAGCAATCAACGTTTTTGCTATCACTTTGGACAGATACGACATCTCTGTAAAACCTGCAAACCGAATTCTGACGATGGGCAGAGCTGTGATGTTAATGATATCCATTTGGATTTTTTCTTTTTTCTCATTCCTGATTCCTTTTATTGAGGTAAATTTTTTCAGTCTTCGAAGTGGAAATACATGGGAAAACAAGACACTTTTGTGTGTCAGTACAAATGAGTACTACACTGAACTGGGAATGTATTATCACCTTCTAGTACAGATACCAATATTCTTTTTCACAGTTATAGTGATGCTAATCACATACACCAAGATTCTTCAGGCCCTTAATATTCGAATAGGCACGAGATTTTCAACAGGGCAGAAGAAGAAAGCAAGAAAGAAAAAGACAATTTCTCTAACCACACATGAGACTACAGACATGTCACAGAGCAGTGGTGGGAGGAATGTGGTGTTTGGCGTAAGAACTTCAGTTTCTGTAATAATTGCCCTCCGGCGAGCCGTGAAACGACACCGTGAACGACGAGAAAGGCAGAAAAGAGTCTTCAAAATGTCTTTATTGATTATTTCTACATTTCTTCTCTGTTGGACACCAATTTCTGTTCTAAATACCACCATTTTATGTTTAGGCCCAAGTGACCTTTTAGTAAAATTAAGATTATGTTTTCTAGTCATGGCTTATGGAACAACTATATTTCACCCTCTATTATATGCATTCACTAGACAAAAATTTCAAAAGGTTTTGAAAAGCAAAATGAAAAAACGAGTTGTTTCCATAGTGGAAGCTGAACCCCTGCCTAACAATGCTGTAATACACAACTCTTGGATCGATCCAAAAAGAAGCAAAAAAATTTCCTATGAAGATAGTGAAATAAGAGAGAAATGTTTAGTACCTCAGGTTGTTACAGACTAAGGAAAATTGTAAGTTTCACCAAATCAATATTCAGGAGAGTTATAAATTTAAATTGTAAAAAATGAAATTACTGCCAAATATAAGAAAAAACTTTTAAGTATTTGGTTATGTTGTAAATTTTCAAATATGAATGTCAATTAGATTAGGTCATATATATTCAATTTCATTACTTAATGTATTTGTTGCATGGCAGTTTGTTAAGGTAATATCGTGTATATTTTGTCAATAATATGTCCATCAGAAAATATTCATGTAAAGTCATATTTTTAAAGAATAAATACATAGCCTTAAAACAGATAACTTAAAAATGTAACTGACACAGGTATCTGCTTTTTAAAAATATATAAAGTGTACTGTTTCTAAGTCACAAAGTACAGATATATTTATACAATGACAACTGGAATCATCTTTAACAAAAACCAAAATTATAAACTCAAGACAGTCCACAGGTTTCTCTTACCACTATTATGTTTCTTGGTATACTTGTTATATTATTTCATGTCTCAAAAGTAATGAACTATGTATGAAACTACATTCTTCCTTTTGAATGTAGAAAATCATAATCTGCTAGTATTTTAAAACTCATTAACCCAAAACCAACATCCCTGTATAATGCAACCCCAGATAGGGAAAATTTTAAAGTAAAGTTTACGACTAAGAAAACAGACTGACTTTCTAAGATCAAAGGTACTACGCCTATAACATACAAAAAAAAAAAAAAAGATAGATGGATGGAAGAAGAAAAAAACAGTACCAGCCTTTTTCTTCCTTCCTCACTTTGCTTGATTCTAAACCTAATGTTCTAGGTTAACAAAATATTGATTAAAACAAAAAACAATGATTAAAATAAAACGATTTTCTAACTTTACTCAACTCAGCCTTTTGTATAAATGTTAACTATACAAATCTGAATACTAGAAAGAGGAAAAAAGAACTTTTTATAGCACTATAGAAAAGCCTAACAAAGCCAACTGTTTCTAATTTTAGATGCAGAGCAACTTTAGAGTAATATAATTTATACTATGTTCCTAAGCAATCACAGTTCCCAAGCTTTTAAAAATAGTTTTGATTCCACTCTGAAAATAATTAAGGCAATGATAAATCTTGTCACTTTTTCTACTTCACCACAACATAAGAAACATTTTTCTCTTCAGTCTTCAATTCATCTTAGAAAACTGTGAAATTACTAATTCTAACTATAGATTATAAGGATTGGAAATCTCATAGCAAATAAATATTTTTCAATTTGCATAATGTAATAATATGGCAGTGAGTGCTAATATCACTATCAGAGAGGTAAGCAATAAGTTATTTAAAATAAGCTATTTGTAATAGTATAATTATTATTATGAACAGCAATTATTTTTAATACTGTATTTACTAAAGTAACAGCTCATTTTTAAATTAAAAAATACATCTCAAACAGTAATATATCATTTATACAAATAAATGAGATTCACCAAAGCTAATTTACTAAATATTCTAATCCCCAAGGAAATGAACATCATGCAACAGCTTGAATTCACTGAGCTTACTGGCCAATTAAAGAGTGATTTACTTCTCATAATAATGCTAACATAATGTTAAATTTTGGCAAACACCCAGTTCCCTGCTTTTCTTTCCACTGTTTTCTGAAAATAGAGAAAATCTTCAACTGACGAAATGTAGCATAACCAAGTAAGACTGATTTAAAACACATTATGGGTAAAAGTGTTAAGAAAATTTTCAATCAATAAATACATTTGGCACATAATGTGTCCTGATATCATCATTTGAAAGTGAATTTATACTTAGATTCCCAAGCATAAATTAAAACTTTAGTATTACTTTTACAATCTTAATAAAAATCAGACTATTTTTAGAGTCTTCATATCAAGAAAAACTTTGTTTTCTTTTAAATATTCAAGTTTATAACCAAGCCAAAAACTCAGTATTACTGCAGATTTCTTATGCATTTGCCTAATATTTTTCATGCAGTCTCACTCTCTATAATAAGGAACAAACTACATCATAAATGGGAGACATTGTAACTTTGCCCTATAAACTACTTCTGCACTTGTGACTGCAATAAACAATAACAAGCACTTAGCCTACCGATAAAGATCTTCAGGTATACAAAAGAGCATTCACTGATCTGTAAGAAAATTCATATCTAACAACTTTTAATAGCTTTTTAATGTTTTTAATAGTACATAGTGTGTAAACTAAAATAATATTTTATGTTAAAAATTCAGCATTCAAAACTTCACAATGTTTCCAACAACTGGTCAGTTTAAAGTTTGTTTAAAGGTCAGTTTGCTTTTGTCCAGTATGCAAATTTTCCTTGTTACTGAAAATCACGAATGCTATTATATCCTCAGGAGCTAGCCTAAAAATTTAAAAAGCAAATGCAACATAGGTGAATGATTCCTTATTTAAAATATCTGGAATCAGCAGTATTTTTTGTTTTGCTTATCCTTTGACAAAGTCTCATCATGTCGTTCAGGCTGGCCTTGAATTTACTATGTAGCCCAGACTCCCCTCAAATTCAGCGATCCTTCAGCCTCAGCCTCCTGAATGGTAGGATTATACACATGTGCCACCACACCTGGCTCCATTAGTATTTATGGAATTGCTATGCAAGATTTGTCCTATTTTTTTTCTTAAAAAATTAATGTTTCATATGAACATAACATAGATATAATTTTATACAATATTTTTAGTGTACTTTCATTTCAGTGGAAATCTATCTCATGAGCTCATGTAGAATTTTTCCCTTATGGTGTCATGTTTATGCTAAAAAAAAATTGTAATTTTTGGAACACTCTGGACTTTTTGGATTTCAGAAGCTCAAGTTGTATTAAAAAGTCTAAAAGCATCTAAAATAAGAGAAAAAGTGTTACATGCTATAAAAGAAAACCTCTTATGAAGAAAAGCATTATGTGGATTTAACAACAACAAAAGCATTGTTGAAGGAAACAATTATAGCAGGTTCTACAAGGAGCATATGCTCTTTACAAAGAAAGTAATAAAAAAGTGAGAAGTTACCTAGGAAGTTAAATTGGGGCATCAGAGGAAGGGAATATGCAGACAGAATTGATTCTGAAAGACACCAAAGATAGAAAGCTACTGCCACAAGCTTGATATGTAACAAGGACTGGCAAAAAAACAACAGCAGGAGCTCTCTAAAGGAGCGTTCGCTGTGACAGGCGATGAAGGCAGAAATCAACAGGGTTTGCCAACTGTCTAAAAGGCAACTGGTGTGTGTTGATAAGAAGAACTTTAGGACACCAGATTACCCTCAATGACTGAAGTGTTTCACTAAGCTATTCATACAGCACATAGAAAACAAGGGCAATACAAAAAGTATTTTAGGGGAAGCACTTTCACGAAGTAAAATAAATGACATTATTAAAGACTGTTCTCATATTAGAAACTATTTAAAATTAAATTTTCAGGCCAGGCGTGGTTGTGCACACCTGTAATCCCACCATTTTGGAAGGCAGTGGCAGGAGGATTGCCACAAATTCTAGGCAGCCTGAGCTTTATAGTGAGTTCAGGGCCAGCCAGAACTACAAGACCCTGTCTCAAAATAATTAATTATTTAACTAATTAATTTAATTTTCAAATTCACTTTTTTTTTGAGACAGAGTCTCACTTTAGTTCAGCATGGTCCTGAGCTCACTATGTAGCCCCAGCCAGCCTCAAATTCAGCAATCCTCCTGCCTCTGCCTCCTGAGTGCTGGGATTATAACATTGAGTCACCACACCCAGTGTTGTTGTATGTGATTGCTGGGGATCAAACCAGGGACCTTGCACTTGCTAGGCAGATGCTGGAACCACTGAGCTCAATCTCCAGCTCCAAATTCACATTTTAAATTATGTATTTTATATCTCCCATTTGAATTATTCAATTTTCTTTTGAACACATCTTTTTAAAGAAATTTTACTTGTAAACATTTATAAATACATACTGAAAAACTATCAACATCTACACATTAACAAAATGAACAAATACCATCCTTTGCTTTTCCTCGCAAATAATTAACTATGAGCACCTAGCCAACTCATTATATACATATTATCCTCTTTCTTTGTGAGGAGGTACAGAAACAAAACTATTTTTAATTAAAAATTTAAAAATAGCAATATTTCTCAAGATTATACTGATAAAGGTAAAATAACTAAATCTTTTTATATTCTAGTCAAGCAGCTTCAAACTGCATTTCAAGATCACCTTGGAAAATGTAAGAAAAGTTCGTTTCTTGATCTGATGACTGAAATAGGTCATTTTCTGAATGGAGAAGCTAGAAAAAAACATAAAACACTATAGTTCTTTTCCTCCTTTCCTCCAAAGAGAAATTTTAAAACTAAGGAAATTTCTGGAGATGAATTTCTTTACACTTGTATGTCTTCCTGAGTGTAAACTAAGCTCCCCACCCCACCCTGGAATTCATACAAGTTAAATGTGAAAGCTGAATTATATATTTTAGAGAAAAAAGGGAACCCAGATGATACTGTAAAAAGAAGAAGTAATAAAACCAAGATCATACTGGCAAAAGACCTTAAATACTTGAAGATGTACCTCAAGAAACACATAAATGAACCAGAATTGTGCATTAGAGTTCACAAAAGAAAACATCTATGAAGACTGACCTTTTCCAAAACATTCAAAATAATGAAAGGCATTCCAGCCAACACAAGAGAGATAACAGAAATATAATAGTAAAACTGCATCACAACAAGGAGAATCATCGTAATATTACGTCAATTCACAGATGTTTGGGATAGAGTGGTACTGAGATGTAGAAACAAAGGGAAAACTGCCTTATCACTAATATGAAAGCTATCATCTTTCAAAGACTACTGCTTTTCCAGGAGAGAAAGTGCTGAGCAAACTTAATTATTTCTCCTCTGGCATATGATAACACAACATGTGAAAATAACCCCAACTACTATATCTGTACCCTTCTAGTCACACATTTTTTCATACCCTAATAAGCTGTATCCATGCCTTTCAAGCATGACAGCTCTGTACTTCCACCAGTAAGTGGTAAAAAGTGCTATCATTCCTGTCACTGCCACCAATATCAACTCTTACTACTATCAAACCCCAAAGCATCAAGTCAGATAAGGAGGGAAAGCTGAGTCTGGGACTGAGGTCATTTTTCTCACCCTGTTTCTAAGAAAGCAGTAAGTCATATTTTTCCAACAGGTATTAAGTAAGGCAGATTTCCAACACATCTCTACCGATTTTTCAGGATGTAAAGAAAATTAGCAGAGTGAAGTAGTAAGTTATAAAAAAGCTGTTTTCTTCTCACACAGCTATGATATATAACAAACAAAAAATTAAAAATTTCAATGTAACATTAAATTTGTCGATATTATTGCTAATAAATAAGGGCTCTAGCCATGCTAAATACAGACTGCAGGAGTTAGAGATGTAAATGGGTCTGCAGTGATTCTTTATGGTAAGTACTTTAACCAAATATATAGGATTTCATAGTGAATGAATAGAGAACAACTAAAGACATGTATTTCACTCTAGATTATTAAAGTCTCAGAACCTGAAAGATGTAAAACAATTCAATTTATAAACTACACTTTGATGGCTTTCTTCAGTTCTTAAAAAATGTTTACTGTCTGGGCCAGAGGGTTAGCTCAGTGGTTCCGGCGCCTGCCTTGCAAGCGCAAGGTCCTGAGTTGGATCCCTGGTAACCACATAGAATGCTGCGCCCACCAACAATCAACACCACATACCACAATGCCGGGCGTGGTGGCTCACGCCTGTCATCCCAGCACTCGGGAGGCAGGGACAGGAGGATTGCTGAGTTCACGGCGGCTTGCCTGGGCACCATAGTGAGCTCAGGGCCAGCCTGAACTACAAAGCAAGACCCTGTCTCCAAAAAGCAAAAAAAAAAAAAAAAAAAAAAAAAAATGTTTATTGTCTGGGAAGTGTGTATCCATCTCAGATGCCCATTTTTGTATTGGGTCTTTAAAATTGGATGGGCTGATATTTTTCAGTTCTTTATATATCTTAGATACCAATCTTCTAGGTGGCAAAATTTTTTTCTGCTCTGTTGGGTGTCTCTTCACTCTGTTGGTAATTTCTTTTGCTGTGCAAAAGCTTTTTCATAAGATTCCAGTTGATTCTCTGTAGTATTTCCCTATGATTGGGGCTTTGTTGATAAAGGCTTTGCCTATCTATACCTATACCTTCGAGAATCCCACCTATTCTCTCTTCCAGCAGTTTCAGGGTTTCTGTTTAAATATTTAATCTTTGATCTATTTTTATTTTAGTTTAGTGCATGGTGAGAGACATGGCTCTAGTTTTAGTCTTCATCATGGTGAAAGTCAGTTATTCCAGCACTACTTATTAAACAGACTTTCTTCCAGTGAAGGTGCTCAGCTCTTTCATCGAAGATAAAGTGGCTAAGTGTGTTTTGAATTGTTCCTGCATCTTCTAATCTGTTCAATTGATCCTCGGGTCTGGTTTTGGTGTGAATTTTTTTGTTTTGTTTTGGTTTTTGGTTTAGAGTTTTTGTTTTGTTCTGCTTTGTTGTTCTTTTTTTTGGCCAGTACCATGCTGTTTTTAATCTCAGTGGCTCTGTAATATAATTTCAGGTTAAGGACTGTGATGTCTCCTTCTGTGTCTTTGTTGCCCATAATTGTCTTTGCTATTCTAGGTCTCTATTGGTTCCAAATGAATTTTACAAGTATTTTCTCTAGTTCTGTGACATATGCAATTGATATTTTGATTGGGATTGCATTTAAATCTGTAAAACAATTTTGGGAGTGTGGACATTTTTACTATGTGGGTTCTTTCTCCCCATGAGCAGGAGATCTCTTTAAATTTTCTGATAACCTCTTCAATTTCCTTTCAATGTAAAGATCTTTTACTTCCTTTATTAGATTGATTGCTAAATGTTTTATTTTTTAACGCTATTTTGATTTCCCTAATTTCTCTTTCAGTAAGTTTGTTATTTATATACAGAAATGCTACTGAGTTTTGAGTGTTGACTTTGCATCCAGCTATGTGAGTGAATTTGATGATTAAATCTAGAAGTCTTTTGATGGAGTTTTTGGGGTCTTCTATGTAGAGTATCATGTCATCTGCAAAAAAAGATAATATAACTTCTTCCTTTCCTATTTTTACTCCTTTTATGTCTTTTTCTTGTCTCAATGCTCTGGCTAATGTTTCCAGAACATACCAAATACATACAAACAGCAAATAAATATATGCAAAACATTCAACATCACTGGTAATTCGAGACATACAAATTAAAACAATGCCAAGATTCCATCTCACTCCAGAAACAATGGCTGTTATCAAGAAATCAACCAATACCAAATGCTGGTGGTGCTGTGGGGGAAAAGAAACCTTCTCACTCTTGGCAGGAGTGCAGACTGGTGCAACTGCTATGGAAATCAGTGTTGAGATGCATCAAAAAACTAGGATTAGAGGTTCCATTTGACCCAGCTATCTCCCTTCTTGGGCTCTTCCCAAAATAATTAAAAGCATCATACTACAGGTGATATATGCATATCCATATTCATGAGCAGCACAGTTTATAAAAGATAAATCTTAGAAACCTAAGTGCCCATCAACTGATGGATGGATAAAGAACGAGTGTTTTGTTCTTCTACTCAGCCATAAAGGAGGATAAACTTGAGCCATTTATAGTTAAATCTATGTACCTAGATACTATACTTTCAAGTAAAATAATTGGATATACATGTATAAATATCACATTGTTTCTCTGGTGTGGGAAGCTGAAAGTATAAATAAGGACAAAAATGTGTAACAGATACTGTAAAAAAGGAAGAAAATATTAAAATGAAAAAGGGCACAAGAGAAGACAGGGAAAGGAAAGAAGGAAAAAATAAAAAGATAAAATGGAAACTAAGCTCCTATAACTAAGGAGAAGAAGAAGAATAGAAAGGATGGGATGGGAATGAATCAAGATATATCATGTACAGGTATAAATTCCATACAATGAATGTGATCATTATATGTATCTAAATTGTACTAATAAATTTAATGATAAAAATGTTCACTGTCTTTTGCTACTGAACAAAATGCTATCAAACTATAACCTAATAATTTATAAAACTGACAAATTTACACCTAAAATAGTAACACTAAACTAAACTACTCTTCAAATAAGTGCCTGATATGCCCTAACTGGTCAGTAAATATTAGCAGAATGGAAAGTGAGTAATTCTAAAGCTTCTGATCCAGTAATGTATTTGTCTAGAATAGTGTTTCTGTATCAGAATTTTCTACAGTGTACCCTTTCTCTAACATAATCAGAATCTCTGGGGTTTCAGCACATAATATGTTGTTTTAAATAAGTAGTCTAGGGTGATTTGGATGTCACAGTTCAAGAACCACTCCTTTAAAGCCATACACAGTGGCACAGACCTATAGTTCCAGATAACACCAGTAGGAGCAGGGGGCAAGAGGATGGCCTTTACCCAGAAGGTCAAGGCTGAGCAGCAATAGCCAGGGCACCAAAAACACAAAAAGACTCATTACTTTCCATAACTGGTGATAGACTATATCAGGGTGACATTCAGGAAAGTAATAAATGAAAAGGTATAATCACAGCTTGGAATTCAATTCAGACCACACTGAAGAACACATGGTAAGATCTAGTAGGTAGATTCACAGAACATCTACTACTGTCAAGCAACAGTAATCAGAAAACCTAGTTACTACAGTACACAACTCTGTTACCTTCTAAGCACTAATAAAATTTTATCATAAATTATAAATCCTAGTTACTACAGTTTATATGTTATCTTACATGCACTAAAAAAAATGACAAAAGTATCTTTAAATGGACCATTATGTTAGTACTTAGCTCCTACGCCAAATGAGAATATTTCATAAAACATTCATTTAGGTTGTATGTGTTTACAAAGTACATACAGAGAGAAGACAAATGTGCCAAGGTCAGTCTCATGAGGCAAAAGAAAGTGAAAGTACAAACAAGGAGCAATAGAGTTCAAAGGAAAAGGAGCATATGTACCTGCAAACTGGAGAAAGAAACGACATTGGAAATGAACTTTAATGAGGGATGAGACCAGCTGATGGCATCAGGGCAAGAAGAACTTTGTTAGGAAGAAACATGAAAGGAACATTTACACAGAAACAAGAAACCAAATCTCCAGACCAGGGAACAAGCCCATTTGGCTTGTAACAGACTACAAATATAGAAGCAGACAAAGATAAGGCAGGAAAATAGGTTACAGTCACTTTTTGTGAAGACAAAAAAAAAAGCAATCCAACTGGAAAGGCCACTGAACATCTTTTCTAGATTTAAACACTGTGAGGGCATCTAAAAACATTTTCACTTTTTTTTTTTTTCTGGCAGTACCAGAGGGTGAACTCGGGGATCTGTGCTTCCAAGATAGGTGCAGTACTACTTGAGCTAAATCCCTGGCCCTGAGATGCAAAAATTTATCAGGAGATACCAATAGAGGTCCCTCAAGTTACAAATGGCCTGATATATGAACAACTTGGGTTAACTAAGTTAATGGAAAATTAATTTGCCTCTTGTTATCTATAGTGTGTACCCAAGTGAACATTCAGATCTCAGCTGTACTGACTTACAACTCACCTGAGTTACATACAGCCCCAAAAGAGCTTATCAAGCTTGTAAGTCAAGGGTCCACTGTAATTTCCATTTTTCTCTTCCTAAAGTATAATTCTACTCATTTTCATTCCCTGATCATAAAAATCTTCAGTCAGATCCTCTTCAATGGGGCTTAATCTATAGTATAATACTTGTTAGAAAATAATTTAAATTGAAAAACTACAGTAAAATCTCAGTATTTTTCAAATGCAGGATTAGACATATTACCAATGAGTTAAAGACATTTTTTAATGAGTCAATGGAAAATACATGTATTTTAGTCTGTTTTTCTATTTTAAAACTATAAAAAATAAAACACTGAAAAAATTTAGCTGCAAATAGTTGTAAGAAAAGAAAATAATAATAAAATGTAATCTCAACATTTAAAAAAGGAAAATATGAATACAAAGAAAACTGAACTGTAAAGGAAGCCTATAAAAGACTCAGGAAAATAAAAGAATTACTGTGAAATAATAAGATACATAAAATCTATGGAGAAGTGAGAGAGTATTCATTAAATAGTGTTGGGGAAAAAAACTATGGAAAAATAAAGTTAAAATGCTTATCCATTCTAAGAGAGAGTGATTTTCACAACTCCAGGAAGCACAGTTCAAATCATACCCCAGATAAC
Source organism: Thryonomys swinderianus (assembly GCA_004025085.1). NCBI lineage: Eukaryota > Metazoa > Chordata > Mammalia > Rodentia > Thryonomyidae > Thryonomys > Thryonomys swinderianus. The sequence continues at coordinate 574 of PVIC010011750.1, read as the reverse complement.
AGTAAATGGTACTGCCTGGAGTCATAAGATGTGGTTGCTATTTGTACAAGTTATACTAAAAGAAGTTACATATGGATAAACCATAAAAATATTTGAATGATAGAGGTGAATATTTTTGTATTATTTTGGTAAGGAATCAACATAATCCATCCATTAACAAGTGAAATTAGAAAATTGAAAAATTAGGCAACAGGGCCGGAGGGTTAGCTCAGTGGTTCCGGTGCCTGCCTTGCAAGCGTAAGGACCTGAGTTCGATCCCCGGTTACCACATATAATGCTGGGCGTGGTGGCTCACGCCTGTAATCCCAGCACTCGGGAGGCAGAGACGGGAGGATTGCTGAGTTCACGGCGGCTTGCCTGGGCACCATAGTGAGCTCAGGGCCAGCCTGAACTACAAAGCAAGACCCTGTCTCCAAAAAAAAAGCAAAAAAAAAAAAAAAAATTAGGCAACATAAAAATTAAAGAATAAGCTCAGAGATTTAGCTCAGTAGTTCCAGCGCCTGCCTCACAAGGGCCAAGGTCCTGAGTTCGATCCCTGGTAACCACATACAATGCTGGGCGTGGTGACTCACGC
>PVIC010011749.1:0-40893 GCA_004025085.1 Thryonomys swinderianus | reverse complement strand
TCTGCCATAAAGAATGACAAGATCGATCCATTTAGGTGCAAATGGAGACACCTGGAGGATATACTAATAAGTGAAATCAATAGATCACAGATAGGCAAATTCCGGATCTTCTCTTTGACATGAACACCTGTAGATGCAAATGAGCTCTAGAAAGTATGACAGCTTTTATAGAGTGGGAAATTTCCATAGGAAATTTGGTATGGGAATGTGATGAGGGGAAGGAATAAATATGATACAGAAAGAAAATAAAAGAATATGTATAAAGGGGGTGGGGAGGTGTGGGTGGATAGGGATATGGGTAAAAATGAGAATTAACTTGTGTCATATACTGGTACAAATTCCCTGGTGTTATACGTGATTGTGAGATGTATATAAATTGTACCAATAAAGAATTCAATTTAAAAAAAAGTAACAAGTAGATCTTATGAGCAGGATGTCATAAAAGAAAAAAAGAAAAGAAAGAAAGACTCATAAAATCCTCTTTCCTGCCAGCCTGGGCTGGCTCTGAGTCTCTCCATGGAGTGACATCCGGGTTTTCATGCTCACAGGCTGGCTCTCTCCCTTACTCATGTTGTCCCCTTAGGAGGAGGGGAGAATGGAGGATGGTGCTGTCAGTTTCTCCTGGATTCTACACTGAGTTTGTGATAAGGAGGCAGATGCAGTGGAACGGGTTGGGGCAGCCGTGGGCATGGGCCTGAAGGAGGGGGAAGGCTTTCTGCTCAGTGGGAGTCAGTCTGGGCCTCGATTTGCCAGCTGTAAAATGGACACACTCTGAAGGGGATGGTAGGCAAATGGAGGGGGCAGGGCTGAGCAGAGGAAGCTGGTGCCATCTCTCCTCATTCACCCATTCTGGGAGAGTGTTCACTTGGTGTCTGCTCTAGTTCTGTCCACCCTGCTCAGGGTGGCTGACAGAATGTCTTGGAACTGACAAAAGTTTAGGACTTTGTGGGAATGGAGCCCTACCCTGGCCAGTGCTAGCACCCTATCCTTCCCGCTGCACTTGAACATATGCCCATGATGGGCGGTAGCCCTGTCACTTTCCAGAGAAGACACGAGAACTAACTGGCCCAGGCAGAACCAGAATGTGGCAGAGGGTCTGACAGCCAGGGCTTCAGATTTGCTGCTGTGGCACATGCAGCCTGCTGGCACTGCCACACAGCTGGGTCAGCAGGGGCTACCTCTAGGGGAGCAAGAAAGGATCCCTCAAGGGAACGGCCTCGAACAGCAGCAGACTTGATCACAGTACATCCCATCCAAGAGTGCTGTGGGCATTCTAAGAGGTCCAAAGTTAATTTTATGATGACAAAATACTCATGGGGTGCAGCCTAGCAGTAGAATGCCTGCTAGCAGACACGAGCCCCTGGGTTCCATCTCAAGTACTGCAAAAGGAAAACACTTCTGTTATCCCTGTATATGGCTGTGCCTAGATGTCCCCCAAAGCCTCGTGGTTATAGGTGGGGTTTTTCAGAAGGAGCTGGATCTAGACTGTGTGAGTCCTGAATCAGCTCACTGATTTGGCACCACCCTGAGCCGGTGGCCTAGGGAGAATGCACAAGGGGCAGCTAGCACTGCTTGGATTTGCTTCTTTGCTGCTTGAGACTTTGCTGCCTTCTGCTCATGATAAACTACTTTTCCTCTGTGATGCCTCTCTGCCATCTTCCACCCTGCCTTGGAGCCAACTGATTGCAAACTGGTTTCTACAAACTGAACCAAAATAAACTTTTCCTCTTTAGAGTGTTGGATGTTCTGTCTCAGCAATGAGAAAAGTAATGGCGACACCCCTGAATTCTTTTTTTTTTTTTTTTTTTTTGAGACAGGGTCTCACTTTGTAGCTCCCCGAGCTCACTATGTAGCCCAGGCAAGCCTCGGACTCAGCAGTCCTCCTGTCTCTGCCTCCCCGAGTGCTGGGATTACAGGCGTGAGCCACCACGCCCCGCACTGAGGTATGTGGTATTGACTGCTGGTGGGCATGAGTCACCACGCCCAGCATTGTATATGGTTACCAGGGATTGAACTCAGGATGTTGCGCTAGCGAGGCAGGTGCTAGAACCATTGAGCTCAATCTCCAGCCCAACACCCCTGAATTCTTTTTTTTTTTTCTTTTGAGACAGGGTCTCGCTTTGTAGTTCAGGCTGGCCCTGAGCTCACTATGGTGCCCAGGCAAGCCGCCACAAACTCAACAATCCTCTTGTCTCTGCCTCCCAAGTGCTGGGATTACAGGCATGAGCCACCATGTCCGGCATTGTGGTATGCAGTGTTGATTGTTGGTGGGTGCGTCTCCTCGCCCAGCATTATATGTGGTTACCGGGGATCGAACTCAGGACCTTGCACTTGTGAGGCAGGCGCCAGAACCACTGAGCTAACCCTCCGGCCCACCCCTGAATTCTTGAGGTGAGCCCTGAAGTCAGATTAAGATACCAGAGAGCTGGCAGGATGATCTAGGCACTTCTTGCTGGACTTTTTATTGAACTGAAAGAAAAAGAAGTCTGTTGCTTAGGGTGCATGGAAGACTGATGGAAAGCCTCAGGCCTGTCAGTCGGTAAAGCAGAAGTCTATTTTTAGGCCAGATCTCTTTACTACCACTGCTGGAAGTGTAAACCGGGCAGGCCACACTGTGTGCCTTTGCTTCCACTCAGCCAGCAGCAGAGCTCCTGTGGTGTGACAGATGCAGTGCTACGGGCCATGCCACAAACACATTCATCTTTTGAAGGCAAAATAGAAAAAGGAGGTGTGAAAAGCTGAGAAATACAATATGCACAAATAATAGGTTTCCCAAGACATCAGAAAAATAAGCTATTAAAATAAATCAAAGCCAATAGATGAGGACTTTTTATACAGGAAGCTTAAAACAACAGATCCAGCTGGGCATGGTGGCTCACACCTGTAATTCCAGCACTCGGGAGGCAGAGACAGGAGGATTGCTGAGTTCGAAGCTGGCCTAAGCTACATAGTGAGCTCAGGGCCAGCCTGAACTACAGAGACCCTGTCTCAAAACAAAAACAAAAACAAAACAAAACAAAACAAACCAGATCCATGGAAAGCTGACTTGAAAATTTAAAGTACTCCAGATCTTGAAGTTGTTTTCTGCCCTAAAAGCATCAAACTTCATTAGAATTAGCAGTGCCACCTTTCCTTAGTAAACACCTTTCTTTGTGTTATTAAATTGCTGCCTATTTTCAATTTAATTTTCTTAATTCTTAAAGGCCACCATGGTTAGCAACAGAAAATGAATGAGTTAAAACTTAACTGGCACACAGAAACACGGAAACTGTACATGCCACTCGGGTACCAGGAGATGCTCTGATGTAGGTTTGCACTGTCATGTCTATGTCTGGCTGGACACATCCACGTCCTCACGAAGTGCTGCCCTGTACAGTATGGCTTGGCTTCAAACTCACAACCCTCTTGCCTTAGCCTTCCATGTGCTGGGCATGTGCTGAGGCAGCTATCATCTCCTATGGAGAAAACTTTTGGAACACTTTTATCTGGCTTTACAAAATGTACAGGAAAACATTTTTATGTAAGTTAGTAACTCATCTTGCTCATCTTTTAGTGGTTAGAGATAGAAACAGAGATCCCCTGGGGCCAGGCTGGCTCAGGGGTAGGGCACCGGGTCATACTGAGGGCAGCACTGTGACAGCCTGAGCATAGCTGGCTGTAGGGGGCGCTGCTCAGACTCAGGGCTAGTGAAGAACCTGGTGGTGTGCAGATCCGAGTACAGGGTGATGCTACTCCTTCAATTCACCCCAAAAGCAGCGTGGACACCACTCAAGTGGCTGTGAAGAGACCCACTCGGCCCTAGGGAGGTGGCCTTGCCTCTGGCAGAGTTGGAGGCTAAGACTACATGGGGAAGCTTGGGAGCCACAGACAGGTCTTTTGCAGCTTTTACAAGAAATACAGGAGTGGGAATCTGCACCTAGAGTCCATCTTAGCCTTTCAGAAGTGTGTCCTTCCCTTTGGGGTAAACTGCTTCCCTGTGTCACCAGCCGGGAAACTCACGTTTAGGCTCTGGTCTGAATCCAGCCTGAGGGGGGAGGTGCTCCTGGGAAAGGAAGATACAGGCAAGAGCAAAGAAGTCCAAGACAGACCTGGGGCCAGCCCTGCCGCCACCGTCAATGCTGCTGTGCATCAGGACCCCTAGGCGCTGCTGGCCCTGCTGCCAGCCATGCCGCTTTGGACACTGGCTTCTGTCCCAGAAGGCAGCCTCCCTTCTTCTGACACATGGGCCCACTGAGGCCCACAGGCTATAAGGAGGTGAAAACGCAGTGGTACCAAAACATTTCCTTGTCAGTTTCCCAAGACCCGGTCAGATCACAGGACCAGGTGTGCTGGTGTAAGAATGCAGACACTCATCTGTGCCAACCGGGGTCTAAGCATTCTGTGGCCTTACCAGACCAGGGTCAGAGCCCTTGAATAGCTGGGCAGGTTGCTGGAGTCAGAACTGATGTGCTTCTCTGAAAACTGACTGGGTATGGTCCTGGGCAAGAGGGCCTGTCCTGGCTTTGCAGGTCCAGTGTTCTGGCCGAATGGGCGGCCCTGCTCCTGGGGAGCCTGATACAAGTTTGCTTTGCACGTAGCAAAGAGGTTCCTCAGGCAACAGCAGCAGCAGATATTCCCACTTGGCTCAGCCCGTCGCCTTCCCCACACCCATGCCTTGCTCCCTGGGCACTATGGGTGCCAGCACTGAGTCTGCCCGACTAAGCTGGGATAAACACACACGTACTGCAATGTAAGATGTGGGCTGTTTTTAATAGTTCATAAGCCTTAAAAAGTATTCTCTCCAGATTATAAAAGGTTAGTTAAAATTTTAATAGGAACAATCTCAGACAGGCAGAGATGGCTGATTTGGAAGCTGACAGCAATGTGAGAACTCAGGGTGGGCTGTGCACCTTCCTCGGCCCCTCTTGGCAGCAGGGTGACAGGTGCCCTGTCATGACCTGGCCACTATGGCTCCACACTAGGCTCAGGCCACTATGGCTCCACACTAGGCTCCAGCTCTCCTGCTACACGGAAAACAGGCTTCCTCTCCAGCGAAGTGGCAAAGTGCTGGAGCTGGTTCCAAATTCTCCCCTAGCACAGGTGCAGAACAGCTTTGTTGATCTCTGGGTTTGTCCAGTCATTCCGAATGTCGTCCAGGTGGTTGTCGAAATCCACAAGCATCTCATAGGACCGGCTGTCCAGGAGTGATGCTGAGATCCTCTGTGCCTCTGGCCAGTCTTCACAGTAGTCACTGTGGGGCAGACATGGACAGGTCAGCCTTTCCCAGGGGACTGTGTTCCTGGCACCCAGAGGCCAGCACACACGTCATTCATTGAGGTGCAGGCAGGGACAAAAACCCAGATTTTCACCCATGACAGTGACAGGCTGCCTGCCGATGGAGTACACAGGGCTGGACATGGTGGCCAAGGCAATGATGTCACAAGCCGAGCCCTGAGCCAGCAGGGGGTCTGTGGCACTGGCCTGGCGGCCCCCACAGAAGCCCCACAGCCCCACTCACTGGTGTGGGTCTCTGCACCGCCACCTGTTCTCGTGGTGCTCATACACGTGGATTGTTGGAGCTCCGCAGTCCATTGTGAATTTGGTGTTGTCCACCTGCATGAGGAGAGGGACATGGTGTGAATGGGAAGGACAGCAGCTGGTGCTTCCTGTGGAGCACACTGGCACTTGACTGTACCAGGGTGCAGCCCCAGACAGGCCGTGCCGTGCTGGGTGACATCGAGCATGTCACTGCTTCCACACCAAAGCGGAGGCTCTTGGCGTTGCTCTGTCGCTCAGGAGCCCAGACAAGGCTCTTCCCTGCCCTCCCTCGTCCAGGGGCCGCAAGAGCTGTTTCATCAAGAGGAAGGCAAATTTGCATTCAAACAGTGTCAGGCACTTTCTACTCAGTCTGGCTGTGGTGGAGCCTTAAAATCTGCATTTCTTTTTCTTTTTGAGACAGGGTCTCTCTAAAGCAAGAACTACAGCTTGGGGCTGGGGATGTATCTCAGTGGCACCCATGCCTGCCTGGCAAGTGCAAAGTCCTGAGTTTGATTCCCGATACAATTAAAAAAAAACACAACATTCAGGCTGGCCTTGAACTCACTATGAAACTGGGATTGCAGGGATGCCACTGTGCCCAGCTGAGCCTGTATTTCTAACAGGCGCCTAACCAGGGCCTCGATGCTGGTGTGGGGCCTCTTGTGAGGGCTGACCTGCATATAGCTGCTGCCGTGCTCAGACCAGACCCAACCTCAGACTGTGAGGACACCAACAGGCGGCAGCAGCCTCCTGGAGATCCGGGCTCCACGAGTACACAGCATGGCTTACCATGATGAGCACGGTGTCGACGAAGCCCTCGGCGATCCTGGAGGCCACCTTCTCTGCGACCTGGTTGGGGCTGCAGAGAAGGTCCAGTGAGCTCCACCCACTCCTGTTCCTGCCCTTCACCCCCTTCCTGTCCACAAAGCACACCCCCCACCAGGATTCCTAAGCCATGGCAGAGCTGCCCACCAGCAGGAGATAAAGTGAGACCTCCTCAAGTGCTCCCCCCAGGCCAACTCGTGCTTCCTCAAGTCTCCTCAATGCCCCACACAGACCAGCTCTCAGGGAGCGCAGATGAGGCCATCTTCCTTTCCCAAGCTGAAGGGTTTGTGTCTGAGATGTTTCTACAAGGGACCTGTGAGTGGTTTTCTGTCTTGTGAGTCTTATTTTCTCTAATAATTAGTTTTAGCTTTTTGAGCCAGGAACTGAGTCACGTGTATATTTTAACAGCCAGTAATTACAACCCTTTCCTTGTAACTGGGCTGAGAAGAGGATTAATATCATTTTACGGGAACAAATTATTTCATCTGATTATTCATTTTCATTTTCAACACAGAGGATTTAGAGTGATGTCAAATAAGTCCTGACATAGGAATGAGTTTGGTTCAGGGAGAACTGGTGCGTTTTATACAGTACACCTGTGAAAGATTGCCCCGCCAATGTTCTAAGTTGAGACTCACTGTACTGTTTGTATATTGTCACTGATTTATTTGGCAGTGCTGGGGAGGGAGCCCAGGGCCTCGTGTATGCTAGGATCCATGCCCCACATCTGAACATCAGGAGTATGAGCACCAAGTTCCCCACTCAAAGGAAGAAGTGAGGAGAGGAAAACGAGTATCCAGGGACTCACTGAACTTCATATTTCTGAAAAAGTTACAAAACAGTGTGGCTAGTGAACTGTCAAAGTGTTTGAAAGAGCTGTCTTTCATCTACTTACTTTGTGTCCATGAGTGAATCTGAGCCCCTCATACTGTGAGTGAGCACCCTGTTCCTACTGGGTGCCATCAGATCCCACCCCAACCCAAATCAGCGGCCAAGCAGAACACAGGCACCTGAAGGTGGACACCACCTCCCTAACCCTGCCACAGCATGGAGCCAGGCATGTACTCGGCCTCTTGTACTGTATTGAAAGCTCTTTCTAAGCCTTTCCCTCCCAACAGCACTAAGTGTGGGGCTTGGGGATCCTGTGGACAACATTCACCAATCAGCAAAAGAAAGACACTTAGGAAAGGACAGACTAGGATCTCATGCCATGATCCAAGGATGAGGAAACAAACAGACTTGAAAGCACCACATTACAACATCAACTGCTCACTCTCTTTTTGTTTTGCACTCAGGGATTGTACTGTGAGCGAAGCCCTGCTGTGGACACCCTGAACTGGCCAGAGGTTAGCAAGTGGCCAAGGAGGTTAATTGGTGAGTTACTGAGAACTGAAAACCAACCCTACCTGGTTCTGAATCTCGTTCTGGGAGACAGTGTTAACTCAGTGATACTCTCAGAACAGAGCAGTCTTAGCTAGGTCTGGCTAAACTGGGGCAGATCTTGCAGACAGGGACTGATGCATTTATTGAAGTGGGCATACAATTTTGAGCTGTGTGGTCTCTGTGAAGCCCCTGTCACATGGGGAGAATGAGGGACCACCCATGGAGTCCAAGGTGTCCCCACAGCATGATGTGCCCGGGGTACAATACTCAAGGTGGGGACACTCATGGGTGTCCGTACTGCCCCTTCCCCCCGAGGGATGAATGGTGGTGAGGATGCATTAGAGATACATCAAGGGACAGAGGAGGGAGCCTACTTGGTAAGGCAGAGCGTAATGTTAGAAGGCAAGTGGCATGGAAGCAGCATCTTGAGGACAATTTCCCCCCAAGCTGGAAGGAGGACATGAAGGTGAAGAGAGAGGGTAGGGGGCCGGCGATTTAGCTCAGTGGTTCCGGAGTCTGCCTTGACAATAGAAAGTCCCAAATTCGATCTCTAATACCACATACAACAATACCAGGCATGGTGACTCATGTCCACCAACAATCAGTACCACATACCACAATGTCAGGTGTGGTGGCTCACACCTGTAATCCCAGCACTTGGGAGGTAAAGGCAGGAGGATTGCTGTGAGTTTGAGGTTGGCCTGGGCTACATAGTGAGCTCAGGGCCAGCCTGAACTACAAAGTAAGACACTGTCTTAAAAAAAAAGAAAGAAAGAAAGGAGACAGTGAGAGAGAGAGACAGAGATAAAGAGAGGATAGGAGCTGAACGTAACACACAGAGAGAGGGGCAGCAAGCCAGTCCAGCAGGCTGGCAGCCCAAGGTGTAAAGTGGGGTGAAAGTTTAGGGAAGGCAAGACATCTGCACCACATGATGGCCCAGCCAGAGGCATCCCTCTGATTTGTGCAGGAGAAGCAAGCCCACAGGGTGGCAGCCTGAGCGTAGCTTCGCTTCCTCTCAGTCCCTCTTTGTAGGCTTGACCTCTGCTCCTGTGTATCCCCACCTGTCTTCCCCCATGTTCCAGCCAGCAGTGCTGCCTCCTGGGCCTCCACATCTGCTATGCCTGAGGGCCTAGTTTGGTCAGCCTCTGCGATCTCTCTGGTCCTGCCAGTACTGACTCCTGCTCTGGCCTGGCTCTGGGTGGATGCATCCTGTGCTGTCACATGGCACCTGCCCCACTGGGCAGGCCATCTACATGGGTTCTCTCCCATGTGACAAATAACAAAGCTGCAATGTACGTAGTACCACACTGGGCTCCTGCTCAGCACCAGCAGGCCCAACATCACAGAGACAATCAGGCATGTTCATGAAAGCTGTGCTCAAGGAAGGTGACAGGTACTGTTTATGGGCTCAAGGAAGAGATCTTCGTAAGGAGCTCCTAAGAGTTCTGAAGGCCCCAGAAGCAAGCATGCTACGAGCCCTACATCTCTTCCTTGTGAAGTGCTTGGCCACCAGCTTATTCCTTCTGGGTGGCTCTGAGCACACCTGTTGTCTACACTGGAGAATGGGTCAACTCCAGGGTCCTCCGTGCACTACAGCCCAGATATTGGTGGCAGCTCTGACTGGGAAGAACCTGCTTGTTTGCTGTGTGCACTTTCCAGCTGCCTCTGCTTTCTGGCTGGGTTTGACCGAAGTGGGCTCTGAAGGACATGAGAGGGAGTGGAGGAGGAAGTCAGGTGCTGGCCCATCTGGCGGCTACCCCTCTGATATGGGGTGCCACCAGCTTGGTTGCTGGCCGTGTCCTCTGCCACAGCCCTCCAAAAGGTGGCTTCCTGTTTAAATTTTTATTTTGCTCCACAGTCTCACTAGTTGCTAAATTGCCCAGGCTGGGTTCAGACCTGAGGCCCTCTCGCAGCAGCCTCCTAGACTGCTGGGACTGCTGTGTGACTCCCACAGCTGGCTTTGAGGTTGACTGGCTTCCCTGGCTCCTTTTGCACTGGTCCTGAAGGGCTGAGGGGTATAATGGTTTGTTACTAGCTGTGGCCCCTGCACACCTCTGTAGCTCCTGCTTTTGGAGCAGCCCACATATGACCCTGCCAACTCCCCTAGCTGACTGGATCTCTGGGCTCTTCTTGGGACTCAGGTAGATCCTGATGGGTCTGTAGCTCTGATCACAAGTGTCCCTGGGGGAAAGGAGCCAGGAGTTGAGTGAACACCAGGCCTGAGGGCCCAAGCCTAGAAACCACCTTGTCTTCCACAGAGGGAGCTGTGCTCTGCCTTTTCTCACTCCATTTTGGGACTGGGATTAGGCAGGAGGCTGAGTGGGACAGCAAGCGAGGCCTCTGACTACTCCTTTCACTGTAAAGATTCCTTTTGAGCAAAATGATGATAAAACAGCATCCCAAGGGCAGTATAAATGTTTATAATCTCTGGCCTGGAGCCGTTCACCCCTGCCCTCACACTGTCAATGGGCAGAGGAGGGGAGGGCCAAGGCCTTCAGATCATGCATCCGGAGCCACAGAGGACCAGTGGTACTGTCCTTCCGCCCAGGGAGGGTTTGCTTCCACGTACCTGGCATCCTTCACTCGTTCATTAGCTTGGTAATAACCAGCAATCACATAGCTATTATCTTTGCACCATGAATCAATCTGAAAGAGGAACACAAATTGGGAAGAAAAGATGAATGGTTTTCCCTTAAACACTAAGGCTCAGTAACCACAGGAGACCCCTCTCCTCATGTCAGGATGATGTGGCTGTCCCAAATCCTCATATCCTTCTCTCTACATGCAGAGATCGAGATAGGTGCTGAGAGAAAAGAGAGAATCAGAGGCCAGTAAGACTCAGCAGGACAGGGTCCTTTCTGAGATAGGTCCCAGGATGGAGTTGGGGGCAGGGCACACTGGACCCAACAGTGGGAACCCTTGTTGACAGGTTATTAAACAGTGGGGAGTCAGGGAGAGACATTATCTCCATCTGGTTCTCTTAGGGACAGCACTGGGCCATTTTTGGAACTAGAGAAATTCTAATGTCACTTAAACCAGTGGTAGTAAACCTACGGCATGTGTGCCACAGTGGGTAAATACAGCCTCTGTGCTGGCACATGTGTCAAATCAACAGTAGCTGAGCATTTAAGTTCAGCATTGACACTTTGTGATAAGTTGGTTTTGGGTTACTTTTGGGCACTTGATCTTTAAAAAGTTCGCCATCACTGACTTAAACCAACCCTTAAGTTCCTAGCCAGGTAGAAGCAGAGCCAACGTAAGGTCCTCTTATAGCATTCCTAGGATGCAAGTGCAGGCATACTAAATTTTCTATTTCTGCAATTCAAAAGGGAGCTTGGAGGTAGACTTTGGAAGTTTTGTTTAGTTTTATTTTTTAGTTTTTGGAGACAGGTCTTGCTTTGTAGTTCAGGCTGGCCCTGAGCTCACTATGTAGCCCAACTTGGCCTTGAATTCATAGCACTCGTCCTCCCGAGTGCTGGAATTACAGGTGTGAGTACCATACCCGGTATTGTGGTATATGGTTACTGGGGATCAAACCAGGGAGCTTGTGCTTGCTAGCCAGGCACCAGAACCACTGAGCTAAATCTCCGGCCCTGTTCTGTTTTATAATACCACTCTTCTCATCAAATTTAGCTTCCTGCAGATCTAATGCCATTATTAAAAACAACAAAAGGTCATCCTGTTTTGCCATAATGGAATTTTAATACACAGCAATAAATTCTATTCTCATTCTGCAGAAGAGGAGACAAAACTGATACCTCATTTTTTTTAACAGTGAGGTAACTGGTTAAAATGTGTATAGAGCTGCGTATGTAGTTTAGAGGCAGAGTGCTTTTCCCGTATGTGTGAGGCCCTGGATTTGATCCCCACTACTGAGAAGGATAAAGAAAAAAAGTGTGTGGGTTTAAGACATGACCCTATTACTTTGCCCTGAATTCTGGTTCATGCCTGTCTCCTTTGTGACCAAAAAAAGTTAATGCAAGATGGTCCAAAGGTCCCTGGCTCACACTAGGATTAGACTATTTTTGGTCTCCTTAGAGCTCATAAACTACCATACTGGGTCAAAACCAGGGCTCACTGAATAATTGATCATTCTGGTTTTCCAATGAAAAAATTAGGGTTATGTTCCCCAAATATTTACAATGACTCCATCGTTGTGATTCTGCTGCAAAGCACTCCAAACTAATTCTGTGTTTGTCTAGCCTTCTGAAGGAATAGGTTCTAGGAGCTTTTTGCTGCTTAGCACAATTTATTTCACTTTTTCCTAAACTACCTGTATGTAGCATCAAAGAGCCAGCTCCAGTTCGGGGTGTGGCCCTGCTCCCTGATCTCAAACTTTGTGTGACCTGCTGGTCCTCTGTACAGTGCTCCCGGCTGTTTCCAGTCAAAGCCAGTCCACAGCGTATCCCCACTGGAGGTGACCTCTGTCCTTGTCTACCTAGCCTGCACCCCTGTGCAGGATGTTTTTGGAGTCAGTTTGGTCATCATTTAGTCATCACCTGCCCTTGTCACAAGCTGTCCAAACTCAGTGGCTTAAAACCATACAGACTTTTATGTCAAGGGTCAGAAGCCTAACCTGGGTGAGCAGGGGTGGTTCTTTCCAGAGGCCGTGTGAATCTTTTCTCCAGGATGTTCCAGCACTAGAGGCTGATCGTTTGCCAGACTCATGGCCTCACTGCTCTGACCTGCTTTCACATCTCCTTCAATCCTCCTCACTTCCTCCTTCAGGCGCTTTCACGACTGTACTGGGTCTCTGTGGAGAATCCAGGATGATCTCTTCACTGTCCCCAGCCAGCTCCTTGGCTTAATCATGCTGGCCAAGCCCTGCAGCCCTGTAAAGCTTGAGAATTAGGACATGGCCATCTTTTTTGGGGGAGTCTTTATTCAGCTGGCCATAACTGCACTATGCTTTACTACAAGGGCACGACACATTACTGGGGCTGGGACCTGGAGCCTCTGGACTGAGTTATAGCTGCTGCTTCTTTTGAAATGTTTTATTTTATTATTTTGAGACAGGGTCTCACTTTGTAGCTCAGGGCTGGCCCTGAGCTTACTATGTAGCCCAAGCAAGCCTTGAACTCAGCAATCTTCCTGCCTCTGCCTCCTGAATGCTGGGATTACAGGTGTGAGTCATCACACCCAGCATTGTGGTATGTGGTACTGATTGCTGGTGGGCGTGAGTTACCACACCTGGTATTGTATGTGGTTACTGGGGATTAAACCAGGTACCTTAAACTGGAAACACTGAGCTAAATCTCTGGCCCCACAAATCCCTTTATGAGAAACTCTGGGGGCCCAATCAATGCTACCAGGAAAACAATGTGATGGCCTAGAGTTCTCACAGTTTCTTGAAGAGGATGTCTTAAAGTGAACCAAGTCACAAAACCTCTGGCTTGGCTCCAGGACCTTCTGAAGGACCCCAATGACAACCAAGGCAATGTGTAGATGCCAACAGTGCACACAGTCTGTTCTCCTGCTCAGAGAACAGAAGATCAGCTGAGTAACCACAGCACAGAGGGAGGGGGACCCAGACGCAGTGAGAGGGGCAGTCCTCTCTAAGGGCCTAGGTCAGAGGTGGCAAATCTATGGCATGTGTGCCGCAAAGTGGTGTTTGTCATCACTGAATGCTCTAAAAGGTTTGCCATCAGTGGCCTGGATTATGGATGAGCCACCAGGTAGCATGGCTGGAACAAGTGAGCTGGTGTGTTGGGCGTGGACAGGGCAGGCCTCTAGTAGCTTCAGAGCTGGCAGGAAGGACTTGAGTCTCAGTGAAAAGCTGGAGAGAATGTAAGTTGAGGTAACTTGTTCCTACCCAGCAGGACAGAGCAAAGGGCCACTAAGATGCCATCTACCCTGCTCACAGCAACTGTACTTCCTGGTTCCACACCTCTACTGTGCATCTTCAGAAAAATCAAAATGAAAGGTGAGGTCAGGACAAAATACAAATGCGAACATGTGAGCTCTGTAGCAGAAACTCAACATATACACCCACCTCTGCTCATTCATGCTCAAGCACAGGGCTCTCACCTCAGCACAAACCCACCCAGGGCCTTTGACCCTCCTGCTGGAGATGTGTAGAGAAACTAAGAGCATTAAGGTCAACCCATGCACTCTCGGTTAGACTGTGTAGAGAAACAACTTCCTTCTGTACTTGCTGATGTTCTGCACATGTGAATGACTGTAATTCTCTCAGTACTCTCACCGACTGAATGACCTGGACCTGGTAAGACAGCCACCTTGAGGGAGGCATGACTCCTCATCTGTGTAGTCCACCTGGGGGAGACTGTGGGGCCTCTCTGTTGGCTGCTAAGCAGGGGATCATTAGCTACACAAAGTCAGCCCTTTCAGTTGTAGAACCTTCTATGACACAAGGGCTGGGCCAGGAAAGGGCTCCCATTGAGGGGTCAAGATTGGGGAAGGAGGTGAATAGCAGGAGGGTGTGGGTGGCAGGGGAGTGCAGGAGTCAGAGGACCGGCAAGCACACAGTGCAACAGATAGTAAGCGGGCTGGAAGTCACGGGGAGGAGCCCAGATGGAGGGGAAGCAGAACCCACAAAATGGGAGTCAGAATGAAGGGGCAGGGACACAAGGGGCTTAGGGAAACAGCAGGTTTATACTAATTTCTCTGCTAACATTTTCTGGGTTTTTGCTATTAGGAATAATTCCTTTACTACTTACGTCAAAGGGCTATAAGGATAAATAACAGGCATAAGTACTTTAAAAAATAGAAATGCATGGATATTTTTAAAATGGAAAATTATAACAAAAAGCTTTTCAAAGGAATCAAGTGTTGTCCCTAATGGACTGCATACCAAATCCTTCCCACTTATCAAAAATAATTCGGATACAAAACTCCCTGACTAGAAAAGAACTGTCAGAATAAGGCATTTATACAACTGCAAGGATTTAGCTGTTGTTAAAATTTATCTTCCACAGAGATATCCTGATAAAATATGGTTCTGAATCCAGATATTTTTCAGGGTCTTCAGGTTATAGTCACTTAGTCAAAAACTAAATACTATAAAATTAATATTTTAAATTAGGCAAAAGTAAATAATACAAATCTAAGTTGCAAAACTATAATTAAAACTTTTGGGTTGAGTCATTTTCCTCCATAACCTTGTCTAAAAGTTATTTTATTTGTACTAGAGTGCATCTTTTTCATGTTTGTTGCCCTCTGAGGCTAACACCCGGAGTTTTGGTGACAACAGAAAAAGTCAACATAGGATGACCTGGCAAGGAGAGTAACTGCAGGAATCTCATGTGGACCTCACACTGCTACCCAAGGGCCTGGTCATCGAGGGCCTGTGGAGCAGTGGGACAGAGTAGAGTGACAAGGTTAGGATGTCGGCCTGGGCTCTGAAGAGCCCAGGTCCACTCTGGCCATCTTCCCTCCTAAGTGAGGGCTGGGAGGGAGGCAGCTCTGGCCTTTGGGGAAAACTCAGATAAAGGTGATGTTGATTACAGTTATAGTTAGGATGCTCAGTTCTTTGAAGTACTGCACTCATTTCCTGAAATAAGAATGTAACACTTGAAGTCTGTAAAGATAACTTAAGAACAGTCTAAGAGATTTGGACATACCCAGTAAGGCTCCAGACTGTCTGTAAGAAGCCCTTAAGAGCTGGGTGTGGTGGCTCATGCCTGTAATCCCAGAAATTGGGAGGTAAAGGCAGGATTGCTGAGTTCAAGGCTTGCTTGGGCTACATGGTGAGCTCATGGTGAATTCAGGGCCAGCCTGAAGTCTAAGCAAGACCCTGTTTCAAAAAACAAAACAAAACAAAACAAAACAAACAAGCCATAGGTGGTAGTACATGCTTAATTCCAGGTGCTTTGGAGGCTGAGACAGAAAGATTCCAATTTCATTTTTCTTTTTTAGTTTTTTGAGTCAGGGTCTCACTTTGTAGTCCAGGCTGGCTCTGAATTCACTATGTAGCCCAGGCTAGCCTTGAACTCACAGCAATCCTCCTGCCTCTGCCTCCCGAGTCTTTGGATTACGAGCATGAGCCACCATGCCCAGCAGTGTGATATGTGGTACTAGGGACCTAACTCTGGACTTTGTGCTTGTCAGGCAGACTCTGGAACCACTGAGCTATATCCCCAGCCCAAGATTTGCAATTTTTTTTTTTTTTTTTTTTTGCTTTTTTGAGACAGGGTCTCGCTTTGTAGTTCAGGCTGGCCCTGAGCTCACTATGGTGCCCAGGCAAGCCGCCGCGAACTCAGCAATCCTCTTGTCTCTGCCTCCCGAGTGCTGGGATTACAGGCGTGAGCCACCACGTCCGGCATTGTGGTATGCGTAGTTGATTGTTGGTGGGCGTGTCTCCACACCCAGCATTATATGTGGTTACCGGGGATCGAACTCAGGACCTTGCGCTTGCGAGGCAGGCGCCGGAACCACTGAGCTAACCCTCCGGCCCAAGATTTGCAATTTTTGAGCCAGCCTGGCAATGAAGCAGATCTAATCTCCAGTTACCCTCCCTCACTTAAAATGTGGGATTTTCCTTTCTGGCTGCTGCTCAAGGGCCGTTCTCCACCTGTCCTGTAACAGCTGGGGTTCTTCAGGCTTCTTGCACACAGCGTCCCCAGGTGATCTGATCCATTGTCATGACTTCAAGAAACGAAGAAGCTGTGGCTTTAAGCTCCAGGCTGCTTTTCTTCTTTTAATACTGCAACTTCTCCATCCATACATCTTAAACTCAACCTGTGGCAAAGTCAACATATGCAACCACTTACCCTGAAAATTGTTTCTCTGCCCACACTCCTGAAAGGAGTGGTGCCAGTGTTCCTAACACAAAGCCAATCACTCACATGTGTTCTTGCTTCCTAGCTTTGTGTCCATACGCAGTCAGTCAGGGACCCATGGACTCCCTGCTCAGTGTCCATATCAAGTTCAGTTCAGCTACCTCCCTAGCTCTAGTCTTACTGTTTTTGACATGGGGTCTTGCTTTGTAATTCAGGCTGGCCCTGAGCTCACTATGTAGATCAGGCAAACCTCGAACTCAGCAATCCTCCTGCCTCTGTCTCCTGAGTGCTGGGATTACAGGCATGAGCCACCTTGCCCAGCACTGTGATATGAGGTACTGAATGCTGGTGGGTGTGGGTTACCACACCCGGTATTGTCATACGTGGTTACCTGGGATGAACCAGGGACCTTGTGTTTGCTAGGCAGGCGCTGGAACCACTGAGCTAAATCTATAGCTCTCCCTTTTTCTAGTCTTGTATGAACACCTGACTCAAACTTCCTCTTCATTGTAGGCTGGCGTCACCTGAGAAGACACCAATCTAATCACTTGACTTTCCTCAGGACAGTGTCTCAGCACCTGTGAGTGATCCCCTCAGAATGTGCTCACATCACCTCTCTTTGTTCCTGCCCACTCTACCTTCTCCCTCTGGCACTGTTTCCTCTTGGTCTGCACAGGCTGGTCTCTCTGTTCTCAACGTTCTCCATCCACTCCATGCCCAATGCCAAGGTTACTAGGGTGGATGCTTTACCTCTTGCATGTCCTTGGCCAAAGTCTCTGTGCTGAGGTGAGGGTAACTCATACCTAACTCCTGTTCCCATAACTAAAACCTTCTGACTAGAAGGACAATGTTCAAATTACAACCATGTGTTCTGTCTATTCTGTTCCTGATTTAAGAATGCTTTGCCTTGTCCTTTATGAACCTTGTATACATTAATTTCCATAAAAATCACATGTAGCTGACTTTTACCCCAACTGATTCCCCAGTCAGCGCCTGGGACTAGCCAGTGCCTTTGGCAGTTGCACTGGCATTGGCCATACTGGCTTCCTGCTTTCTTAGTTGTCTCTTAGTGTATTTTTTCACAGGCCTGCAGCATATACTGGATGGAGGTATTGGAACCCAACTGCAGGAATCCCTGGCAACTGTGTTTGTCAACTTGCTGCAGATTGAAGTGCCAAGTACTGTTTGACACAATGATAGGCCTTCTCCAGCATGTGCCTGACACAAAACATACTCTAAGAGATATTGAGTAGAAAACTGAATAAACTTACATAAATGGTAGTGGTGTTTGGATGTGGTATCTATAATTCCACCTACTTGGAAGGCTGAGGCAGGAGGCCGGGAAGTTCAAGGACATCCTAGGAAACTTAGCAAGACCCTACCTCAAAGCACACACACACACACACACACACACACACACACACACACACAAAATAATGGAACTGTAGCTCAGCACTTCCTGGGTTCAACTGCTAGTAGTGTAATGGGGAAGGGAGACAATGGTGAATTTAGTTCCTTGCAAGTTACAGCACCTCACAGATCCAATAGCCCTGGAATTCCCTAAATAACAGAACAATTAAGTCAGCTAGCTGGAAAGAACTAGATTAATATATGCACATGTGCTCCCCAGAGGTGTTTCAAGTCCTGACAGCCCACTTTTTCAGCACCTCGGGAAAAATAAAATGGTTCAGTTTATAAATATTGTCTATTTCTTTGCTTGCTATCTCCAGTCCAGAAATGCTACTAAGAAAATCACATCATGACTCAGTTTAACTTTAACAGACACTCAAAGATGTGCGCAACAACCTTAGGCCAGACTGCTCACAGGCACTCTTTGCTTGCCAAATATTTAGTTGGTGTTGTAATTATGTCAGTTAAGAAATAGGCTCATTTTACTTGATGGGAGGCATAAAGGAGTTCAACCTACATCTTCTCAAACTTTACCTCTTGCAGAAATTAACTAGTACTTTTTAGCATTTCAGTTTATTCTTTTTTTTTTTTTTCTTTTTGAGACAGGGTCCTGCTGTGTAGTTCAGGCTGGCCGTGAGCTCACTATGTAGTCCAGGCAAGTCTCGAACTCAGCAATCCTCTTGGCTCTGCCTCCTGAGTGCTGGGATTACAGGCGTGAGCCATCACACTGGGCACTGTGGTGTGTGGTACTGATTGCTGCTGGGTGTGAGTCACCATGCCTGGTATTGTTGTATGTGGTTACCAGGGATTGCACCAGGGACCTTGCGCTTGCTAGGTAAGTGCTGGAACCACTGAGCTAACTCTCTGGCCCTACAATTTAGTCTTAAATGGAAAATAAGCAGTACCTCTGGTCAGGTGGGCAGTTTTAAGGTGGCAGGTCACTTTCTCTTCAAATTTTAACAACCCAGTGGATTTATTACATTTTTTTTCTTCCTTTGATACCTGTAACTAAAAGGCTCACTGTCTAAAATCCAACTACTACACAGTTTATCTGGCACATAGAAACAAAAGTGCACTGGAGAAAAGACACATCTACTCCTCCTTTTTGATTTCACGAGAATTCTTTAGCTTTTTAAAGTCATGGGAGGATTCTAGCTAAATTTCCAACCACTATGGAGAACTGACAAATTCTTCGTGCACACAACTCGCGCACACGTGAAGGGAGGCAAGTTTAGACTCAACGTTGTCTTCAGAAGTGTCTGCACTTGGGTTGTTGGATTTGGGGTTCTGGGGCAGCAGCTGCCAGGAGCCAACACACCTATACCTGGTGCCAGGGAGGACGCCTGAGGGACACCGGAAACGCCCCTAACTTAACACCGCCAACATGGGCCCAGGCAACGACGGCTAGTTTCTTCAAGGTATATCGGCTAAAGAGGTCCGCGCGGGGGGATGGATGCCCGAGACGCCGCCTGCGCTTACCAGAGTGAGGGCCACCTCCAGCATGGGGGCCAGGGCCAGCGTGCCGTGGAAGAGGGGGATGCAGTCCACGAAGAGCGTGTGGGGGGCACCCGGGCCGCTTAACGGGAGATGGTCCTTGCGCGGCTTCTGCTTTTCGGCCACAAGCAGCCCGTTGACGGCACAGTGAGGGTACTTGGCGCCGTGGAGCAGCATCTTGCAGTAGGCCTGGGTGGTCAGCTTTACTCCGGGCATGCTGAGCCCGGCGAGCCCCGGAGGCCCAGGCTGCGCGGCGGAGGCTTGGACGCCCTGCCAGGCCGCGCGGTGCCTCAATGGAGAAGCAGGACGACGAGTCGGCGGTCCCTGGCTCACGCCCGTGTTGCCAGCCCCCTAATACCAGCCGTCTCCCGCCCCGCGGAAGCCGCTGCCCAGATTCGGCTCGCGCTTCTCGCTGAGCTGCCGGAAAGCAGGTTCCTCAGCACTAGCCGGAAAGCAGCGCTGCCTGGCGTTCCGCGTCGTTCACTGCCGGTTGAACTCAGTGAATGAGGGCGGCGGGTGGGGGGGTGGGGCTTCCTCGATCCCATAGTGCTCCGCGGCGCTGCCTCCCTCTTCTTCCGGTTGTGGCTTCGCTCTTCCGGTCGCCGGCAGCCGGGACGCAGAGGGCGGACGGTCGAAGCGGTCGCGGTGGAGTGGCAGCGGGTGAGGCGGCGCGAGACGGCTGGCGTTGGGTTGCTAGCCGTGAGCTATGCCGGCTCTTTGGGTTGGGAGCCATGGGGTTTTTTGTTTCCACGGCTGCCAGCAGGCGCTAGCTGGAGGCAGCGGGTGGGCTGGGGGCGCGATGACATTGAAGTTGGGCGCGGGCGCAGGCGCACGAGACCGTGGGACTGTGGTCTCCGTGACCGCGAAAGTGAGTCCCGGTCTACACACGCCTCGCTTCGGGCTGCCGCGCGGCCTCGGGCTGTGACCTTGGGGCGCCCGCTGCATCTGCGCCTGCGGCCTTGGCTTCTCGCGGCTGGGTAGCGCGACCCCCGGTAGCCCGGCCTAGCCAGACCTGGCCAGCAGCGAGCGCAGACCAGGCCTTGTTTCCGCTTTCCCCCTGGAGGCGTTTTTCTCAGCGCATCGGGGCCCCATGGCCGTTAACAGGGCTCTAGAGGAATGTTTTAGAGGGGGCTTATGGTTTTGCTGGGCTCCAGTCTGAGGGCCCTGGTGACAAGGCGTCATCTAGGTTGTCTTGTTGGCCGCAAGAATCGAAAGTGGGCCAGGCTGTGTGCAGCCTTCTCCAATTGTCCCTTCCAATCCCTGCGTACGTTAGGTCCATGCTACCCTTAGAGCAAGCAGTTCCTTTAACCAAAGACAACCTGTAGTGGCAACACAGTGGTTTACTGATTGTAGCTTCTTCAGTCACCTTCAATTTCTTTAAGAAAAAAAGGCCAATTTTCTGTTAGTTGCATAAGCGTGTGTTTTGATGGCACTTAGTTTATCATGAAGCTCTCTGTAAAAGCACTATTAACAAAAACCTCAGCCAGGGTTACTTTGTGAATTCAGAATACATTATATAACGAATGAGTTATTTCGACAGGCATGGTGGCACATGCCTGTAATCCCAGCACTTGGAAAGCTGAGGCAGGATGATTGTTGTGAGTTCAAAGCTAGCCTACAGTAAATTGAAAGACCCTGCTTTAAAAAAAAAAATTATGTTGGGATGAAGCAAACAGATGAATTGTAGTTACTTTCAAAATGCCCTGGAACAAAAATACAACAGCCATAATAGGTCATCACTTTCATTCATAGAGGTGTGTGTTTTTGTCTTTCAGGATGTTGGCTACTAGGGTATTTAGCCTAATTGGCAAGCGAGCCATTTCCACCTCAGTGTGTGTACGAGCACATGGTAAGTGTGACTTTCCTTATTTTAGAACTAATTTCATCTCTCCCATGCTGGGGTTGCTTGTATACTTGATCTTGCTCTTGAGGGACTTGAGAGGACATGTTAATAGCTCTAGATGAAAGTGTTAATTAGTCCTGTTGAATACCAGTCTGGACTTTTTTTGTACTGTTTTCTCTTTTTATTTCTTTCCTTCCAGTTTTGAGGTTCAAATTCCACTTGTGTTTTGACTGATATGAGTGATTTTTTTTTTCTACCCACAGGACTCCCAACCACCTAGTTTCCTCTGTATTGTAGAGGGTATGGAAGTAAAAGAAGGTTAGATTTCACTCGAGCTAGGTTTAAGTCTCATTTTTATCTTGGATTAGCTGTTTAAACTTAAGAATGTTTTTCCTAAACCAGGAATGGAAGTACATGCCTGTAGTCTGTGTATTCAGGTGGCTGAGGCTGAAAGTTCTAGACTAGTCAGGTATGATGGCTCACGTCTATAATCCTAGCACTTGGGACACAGAGGCAGGAGGATGTATGGGAGTTTGGGGCCAGCCTGGGTTACATAGTGAGTTCAAGGCCACCCTGAATTACAAAGTGAGACCATGTTTTAAAAATAAAGAAAAGAACTAGATCAGGCTGGGCTGGGAACTCAACTGCTAGTTAGTCTGAACTACATAATGAGATCCTGTCTCAAAAAAAAAAAAAGGAAAATAAAATAATATCTTATTTAAAATACATATACACATAAGTTTTAGTTCTTTGTCTAGCCTAGCTAATTTAGGTTTGTATTTATTGAGCATGATCTTACTACAAGACACCATTAGCTCTGGAGAATAGGAAGAACGTGAATGTTGACCTTGCCGGTGTGTCTGCAGCATGGAGAGGGCCATATGGATGCAGGCAGAGTTTAGTAAGTCCTCCCCAGAGCAGGAGCATTTTAGCTTGTTGGGCCTGGGGAGAGGGGCTGCGGAAGATGACTGTGCTGGGTGAGGTTGGGAGCAAGGTTTGGACTATGGCCACAAGGTGAGAACCTGGCTGCGGAACTGGAGGTGCAGGCACCGTTAGTGCCCGTGATTTGTGAAGCTGCCTCAGCAGAGCTGTGCCTCCTTAGTGTTCTTTCTGCATGCTGTGCAGTTTTATGGTCATTACAGCATGGACTAAGGTTTACATCTTTACTCCAGTGTTGTGGGGTCATCTGTGTAACATGCTGGCTTTAGATCACTGTGAATAACCAATATGTAAGTGAATGCTTTAAATCTTTAGAGACCTTTTATTGTGCCGAGCTTGTTAAGAATTTTCACTTTATAACCATTTCTCAAGTTTGTCCATTGTTTTAATAGAATCTTGAGTTGAAATTGAACAACAGCCCTGGTCATTTTCCCTCTGATTCTGCTGGTTCATGTGTGGAGACTGATCATCTGAGGGTGGGATAAACAGAAAGTATACTACTTGCTCTAGGCTTCCTGTTTCCTTTTTTTGGAGACAAGGTCTCGCTTTGTAGTTCAGGGTGGCTCTGAGCTCACTATGTAGCTCAGGCAAACTTCGAACTCAGCAATTGTCCTGCCTCTGCCTCCTGAGTGCTAGGGTTACAGGTGTGAGCCACCATGCCCAGTGTTCTGTTTCCTGTTTTCACTGTGAATATGATTTGGGGATTTTAATTGTGATGGGGTGGAGCATTTTGCAGGGCTTTATCCCTCCAGACCAGTTTGGTTGCACTATGTTTGCCAAATGTTAGATGGAATTGAAGAAAGAGCTGGGTGTGGTGGTGAATGCCTGTAATCCCAGCATTTGGAAAGCTGAGGCTGAACAATTGCTTTGAGTAAAAGGGCGGCCTGAGGTACATAGTGAGTTTAAGGATAGCTGGCACTACATGACCCTGTCTTCCCTCCTTTTCCACATGGCTATTGTCACAACAACAAAAGATTAAGTACAGAATTGGAGAAACAGCTTTTAGCCTTGGGGAAACCCTAAGAATTAAGATTCCTGGACCAGAGATTTAGCTCAGTGTTTCCAGAGCAAGCGCAGCAGAGTCCCAAAGTTCCACTCGTGGTAACCATATACCACGATGCTGGGCGTGGTGGCTCACGCCTGAAATCCTAGCACTTGGGAGGCTGAGGCAGGAGGATTGCTGAATTTGAGGCAAATTAAGATTCCTGAGGAGGCATGCTGGCTCAACCCTATAATCTTAGTTACTTGGTAGGCTGAGGCAGGGATTATAATTTCCAGGCCAGTCTGGATAATTTGGGCAGATCCGTTTCAAAATAAAAAGTAAAAGGGGCTGGGAATATAGCTTAATGGAAGAATATCCGTAGGTTCAGTTTCTAGCACCAGTTCTTTTTCTGCTGCTTGAATTTCTGTCCTCTTTAATTATTTCATCCATGAATATGTGGTCTTGTGCAGCACATGAGAAGAAGGCAAAGAGAAAGCTCTATTGGGTTCTGTTTTTTCACTGTAGCAGTTTAGGATTCACTTTGATAGGAGTCTCTGCATATTTTGCAGCATATACATGTGAATATATATATATGTGTATATGTAAATATGTAGACCCTATTTTTGTGTGTTTATGTGTGTGTGAGAGAAAGAGAGTTGTCAAAATTTTTGACAGAGTCTCACTAAATTGCCCAGGCTTGGCTCAATCTTGGAATCTCCTGCCTCAGTTTCCCAGAGGGCTGGGATTGTAGGCTGTTCCACCATACCCAGCTTCTGGTTTACATTATGAAAACAAAAAAGCAACACTGACCTTGTTTTGTGACTTATAGAACACATGATTCTTCCCAGTTTGAGTTCCTAGGTCTGCTTGGTTCTTGGGCTGTGACTTGTTTCCTGCCACACATACATTCCTAACATATGACTTATGTGTCTGTAATGTTTCTTTTGTTTCCTGCTGGGAGTGAGTGCCACTAGGCAGCAACTGCTGCCGATATTCCAAACATCCAGTGCCACCTTGGTGAGCACTTGCTGAGCTGGTGAGCAGGGCTTGCACAGCCCTGAGAGTGTCCTCTGTGGGGCCCAGAGATCCTGTCACAATGCTGCATGGCTGGTACTTCCTATGGCTTTGATTATGAACTTGGAATACTTCTTGGAGTTGGGGTGGTTTTGTTCTTGTTAGTCTGAGTTCCTTGCAGCAGGGCCTTGCTGTAGTCCAGTGTCCACCAGGGCAGGGATCCCCTAGAGCCCTGGGAAGACCTCTTCTGGGCACGTACTGCAGGAAGTGACATTCTGGGGGGCTGTGGCCTGTGTCACCTGCTTCCCTATAAGCCACTGCCCTTGTTCTGCCTGGACTCTGGCACTTGCAGATCTTTAATTGTTTGCTGTGTTTTTAGGGAGTGTGGTGAAGAGTGAAGACTACGCTCTCCCCAGCTATGTCGATCGGCGAGACTACCCCCTGCCCGATGTGGCCCATGTGCAGCAGCTGTCTGCCAGCCAGAAGGCCCTGAAGGAGAAGGAGAAGGCCTCCTGGAGTGGCCTGACCAGGGATGAGAAAATCGAGTGTGAGTGCCGAGGGGAGTGTGTAGGGCCGAGCAACTCAGCTGTCACCAGACAGGGTTGCTGCTGGGATTCTGGGGGATTGTCCAGGCAGGTGGGATGGAGCGGGCTATCTGGTTTGCTCTGTGCACATCACTGCAGGGTCCTGGGCCTTAGGATGGGCCTGGGAACATAAGGAAATAGGCCTCACATTGAGTTGGGGATGTTGTTTCACACTTGTTTTGTCCAAAGTAAACTTTGTACTCCCTCCAGCTGTGTGAGGTCACAAGCATGGGTGTGAGGGTAGATGCAGCAGGCCTGGGCTGGGCCCTCACCTCGGGTTCTGCCCTCCATGTTGCCTTGGTGGGGAGTGGGAGCAGGCTGTGGCTGTGCTTTTCGTGCCTGCAAACATCTCTTCTGTCCCAGTGTATCGCATTCGGTTCAATGAGAGCTTTGCAGAGATGAATAGGAGCACCAATGAGTGGAAGACGGTTGCAGGCGCAGCCATGTTTTTCATTGGCTTTACCGCCCTCATTCTGATCTGGGAGAAGCACTATGGTGAGTGGAGAGCATGGGGAGTGTGTGGAGCACCTGGGTCAGGGGAGGTGGTTTGCAAGCCAGAAGCTGAGGTATTCCTGGCTGCCCTGGTTGGCAGTGAGCTATTGCCTGCTGTGTACTGCATGCCACCTCTATTTTTTGGTGGCTTCCAGAGGTGACCTGGCTGGGCTGGTCAGGAGGACAGCCTTCCCAGTGGTCCTAGTTGGGGGCCTCAGGTCTTCTCTCCTGACTGTAGACATGGGCAGATCTCCGGTGCCCGTCAGGAGTGGCATTTGCCTTTGGTCTGAGTGCATTTGGTTTATCTTAGATGGTACAAGGTACAGCCCTCAAGCTGACCTGTGGCTCCTCTGTCCTCCCTGTGCTGGCCTAGAGTCAATGCTGAGTATGTGCTCTGCTTCAGCTCAATAAGCAAAGGAATAAAAGTCCCCAGACTTGCTGTCGTCCAGAACACAGCTGCCTATGGGGGGCTTGAATGGCCTGTGGAAATAGCTTCATGCTGTTGTCTTGAACCGCAGTGTACGGCCCTGTCCCACACACCTTTGATAAGGAATGGGTGGCCATGCAGACCAAGAGGATGCTTGACATGAAGATCAGCCCCATCCAGGGCTTCGCTGCAAAGTGGGACTACGACAAGAACGAGTGGAAGAAGTGAGTGCCACTGCGCTGCCACCCCTTTGCCGCAGCACAACACTGGAGACTGTGTCACAATGCACCGAGGCTAATAAATGATGTCACACGAGCTCCTGCGTGTGAGCCTTCTTTGAGGGTGACTGAATGTGTGTGTTTGAAAAAGGTTTCTCTCAAGAGTCCCAAGCAGATATACTGTGGATATAAGTGAAATGACAAAAGGTTTATCTTAGATGGTACAAGGGACATTATATAAAACTCAGAACTAGCCAGGGCATGGTGGCACATGCCTTTGGTGACTCCCACAGTGCCTGTTGCAGTGCCTGTTGGTGGCCTGGCTCCTCAGACCTTTAGTGACCATGGAGGGTGAGGTTCCTGCTGTGGGCCTCAGAGCAGCCTGTGGGGAAGGGCTGCTGGAGGGGTGTGCTGGAGCGCAGGCCCCATGGACATGGAGTGGCCAGGGTTGCTGAACCGATGCTGGCTCACTAGGAGTGGAACATCATTTCACAGAGGTTTCCTGGCCTGGCAGGAGGAAAGCAGAGACAAAGCCCCAGTTAGATTGTTGTTTCCCAGTTGCTCTGCTGGTGAGCTGGTGACAGACAACTGACTCATTAACATTAGGTTACTAGTCTTTTTTTTCTTTTTTTTTAAACTAGACTGCTACAGTGTAATTTTTTCTGGTACTGGGGATTGAATCCAGGGCCTTTGCACTGAACTTTATCTCCCAAGTATTTAAAAATTTTTGAGACAGGGTCTCTAAATTGCCCAGGCAGAGCTTGAACCTGTGATCTTCCTGCCTCAGCCTCCCAGAGTACTGGGATTGCTGGCATGCAGTACCACACCTGTATGGGAGTATTTATTGATAGTCCTTCAGGACTTAAAAGAGAATTGGCATTTCTACATTGGTTTCAGATTCTAAAATATGGAAATCTGTTCTCATCCTTGTGACTGATTTTGTCACTGGCCCTCACACCTTCCCTCTTTGGTCTTCATGCTGGGGTGGGAGGTGCACTCTAGTTTGGAGTTGGTGGGGCAAGAAGGCTACCCCCTGGCCCCCTGCACAGTGTGGGCACCTATTATGGTTGCTTACACTTTGCTCTTGCGCCTGGGTGGTGATGT
The DNA here is from genome assembly GCA_004025085.1 of Thryonomys swinderianus. Classification (NCBI taxonomy): domain Eukaryota; kingdom Metazoa; phylum Chordata; class Mammalia; order Rodentia; family Thryonomyidae; genus Thryonomys; species Thryonomys swinderianus. The sequence goes on along the minus strand of PVIC010011749.1, from coordinate 13,923 downwards.
GGTACTTGGTGATGGTTTCTTAGAGGTGACCTTGGAATGTTGAACCTTCAAAAATGTCTCCTTCGCCGGGCGTGATGGCTCACACTTCTAATCCCAGCATTCGGGAGGCAGAGACAGGAGGATTGCTGAGTTTGAGGTTTGCCTGGGCTACATAGTAGAGAGACCCTGTCTCAAAAAAAAAAAAAAAAAAAAATGTCTCCTTCATTCTTTTCAGTGGGTGGGTTTCACTCCGGGGCCTTCATCATAGAAGAAATAGGCAGAGAAGTTTTGTTCTGAACCGGGTCTTAGGCCCCAAGAATGGTATTCACAGCATGGTCCTCTCTGATGTCTTCTGGCTTCAGCCAGGACACCCAGAGCCAAGTGTGCTGCTGGCTTTAACTGGCCACCGTGTAGGGTCACTAACCCTGCGTGATTCCTGGCCTCTCAGCCCTACCCTGCACAGCATGCTACTGTGGATCCTTTGTCCCTGGCGCTGCTGATGTCTGACTTCTGGTCTCGGCTCCATAGGAATCTGTGTGTGTGTCAGTGTCACTGCTTAGCCTTTGTAGCTTTTGTGCTGTGGGGAGCGGTGGCCAGGGCAACTCATGGGACAGTGCTAGGGTGACTGGGCCTGGAAGGTCTGCTGAGGGTGTTTGGGGTGCTGGTGTGGGGAGTGCTCCAGGGAGGAAGAGTGGCAACCTGAAGTCTCCTATAAGGACAGTGTGGGAGCAGGGGGAGCAGGGCCAGAACACTGGAAAGAAGGGGGCAGGGAAAATGAGGGGCTCATGCGTCTCAAACCCAGCTCTCTCATGGTGCCCCTGCCCCCAGCACTGTCTTGGCCACATGAGCTGCCACATCTCCTATACTGTCTTCTGACCTGGAGTGCAAGGGGAAGGTGGGGCTGGGCCTCTGGCCTCTCCATCTCTTTCCCCAGAAGCAGCTGGAGACATCTGTATCTCATAGGATGTGCATGTTATGTATATACATTACTGGGAGTTGAACCCAGGGCCTCAGCATTAAGCTATACCACTGTCCCTTTTTAAAAAAAATTTTTAACTTTTTTTGAGACAGGGCCTTGCTTTGTAGTTCAGGCTGGCTCTGAGCTCACCATGTAGTCCAGGCAAGCCTTGAACTCAGCAATCCTGTCTCTGCCTCCCGAGTGCTGGGACCACAGGTATGAGCCACCACGCCCAGCAATGTATATGGTTACCAGGGATTGAACTCAGGACCTTGCGCTTGTGAGGCAGGTGCTGGGACCACTGAGCTAACCCTCCGGCCCACCATTGTCTCTTTATTTATTATTGGGTCGTTTTGCTTTTTTTTTTTTTTTGGATCAGAAATTGAAATCAGGGCCTCATGTTTGCTAGGCAGGGGTGCTGAGCTGCTGAGCTATATCCGCAGCCCATTATTATTGGTTTTTTGAAGAACAATCTGTATCGTTCAAGTTCAGACTGAATTTGAACTCCAGGCAATCCTGCCTCAGCCTTCAGAGTGCTAGGACTACAGGTGTGTATCATCATGCCCAGATTATTTTTTATTTTAAGACAGGGTTTTACTATGTAAGTTGCCCAGGGTGGGCTTCAGCTTGTGATCTACCTGCCTCAGGCTCCCAAAAGAGTATTTTTTGTTGTGGTAGAAAATAGATAAGATTTAGCATTCTAGCCATTTTCAAGTACACAGTTCAGTGGTGCTGAGTACATTCTCAGTCTTTTGGAACCATCTCCACTGTCTATCCACTGAACTCTCCCATCTTCCCTTCCTGAAACTCTGCGACCCTAGACATGCTGGCCCTTTGTTTCTCCTCCCCCTGCTCCCTTGGTGGCTCCCTTTCTGTTCTGTGTCTCTGAGTTTGACTACTGTATGGACTTCAGCTAAGAGAGTCCCAGGGCCTGTCTTCTGTGGCTTATTTCACTTAGCAGCACATCTTTAAGACTGCTCCATGTAGTATGTGTGGGTGTCCCCATTTTGTTCAGCCATTTACCTGTCCAAGGCTGGTGAGTGGCTTCCACCCTCTGCCACTCTGGACAGAGTGAGAGTGAAGAAGCACATATGTGTGCAGGAGCATGATGTTGAAAGAGGCAGGAAGCAAGTGTTTACTGCCTTTGTTTTTGATGACTTTGTGCAGCCCAAGTGTCTCCTCTACCAGTGTCCAGTCCTGTGCTTTTAATAAGAGAGAGGTTGGGGCCTGATGGGCAAAGGGGCAGCTCACTCCTTTTGCTGTAACACATTGCAGCCGTCTCTGTTGCTTCACAGGTCCTGACTTCCAAAGGGATGAACAATCCTACAAATAAAAGTTAATTTTGTATAAATCCAAGCTCCTAATCTCACAAAGTAAAATGAAATCAGACAAAAGCACGTCTAAAGAGAGAAGAAAAATAGATTCTGGAGTAGAACTGCCTCTGTGCTGTCTTCTGATCTCATGTAGCTGAGGGAGCAGGGAAGGCTTGTTTCGAAGAAACCAGTGCGCAGGAAACTGGTTATTTTGCATTTGTAACATTTCTAGAAGTCTGGTCAGGGAAGGTGGGTAACTAACTTAGCACATTCTGCACAGCACCTTCTTCCTGGAGCAGGGTCCTTGTCTGTTCCCTCCCTGACTTTTCCCTGTCCCATAGCAGTCTGCTGTGCTGGCTGCCTCTTCATGAGTGAATGGAACTGCCCATTACTGTGTTACACCAGCAATGACCACAGAGGCTGGGCCGAGAGCTGGAAGTTGACTGTGCCATGAACGCTTGGAGTGCTCCAGGACCCAGGACTGATGGGAAAAGAGTGACTGTGCTGAGGGGCAGGTGGTCCCAATCATACAGGGACAGGGAGGAGGACTCCAGAGTCAGGGTCCCCAGGGACCTGGGCCACAGGCTCGCATCTGGTCTGGAGTGTGGCAGGTGAGCCCGTGAAGCTTCCCCTGTGCTCATGAGCCACCGTCCCCCATGCTCGCATCAACGTCTGAGCTGCCTCCTGTCAGGAACCCATGGATTGCCATGGTGGCAGTGAGGGCCCTACTGTGGTAGTGTCAGTAAGGCAAGGGACCCAGTGTGCATGTGCCTGTGAGCATCTAGTAACAGCAGAAATAAAGTGCACAGTAAACATATTGTGCTTCAAGCTCCTCCCCATCGGACCCTGGGTCTGCAGCCCAGGGGTTGCTGCTGGCCCACAGTGCAGCTGATGTAGAACTACATGAGTGGAGGCTTTATAAACAGATAAGTCCACCAAGACCCTGCAGGAACAGGGACTTGGGGTGGCCTGCAGGGAGTGTCCCACCAGTGGAAGCCTGGAAGGAGCACAGGGGGAGGAATGGGCAGAGAAGATAAACTGGGAGACCGGGTCAGAGCTGAGGACATCTTAAGTGTGTTTTGTTCCTTGATTGTTGCATGGGTGCACAAGCATGTGTGTTTACACCTGCTATATGGTATTAGCTATTTTTCTTTATCTTCCTTTAATTGTGCACATTTGTCAGAGGTTAACTTTGCATTTTAGCTCTATAGAGTAGAACATCTAGATGGATTGACTGAATTTGAGTAATTCTCATAGCAGAGAGGGGTGGAGGGAGAGAGTGGGGGAGAGAGAGAGGTTGCTGGGTCTTAGAAGCTCTAGATTTGGGGCAAGGGTGTTCTGAGTGATGCTCCACTCTGCACCAGCCTTGTTTGACCTTTTGTTTCTAAGCCTCTGGTATCTTCCAGTTACTTTTGGTGCGACAGCATTAAGACAGAGTGATGCTTGCTACAGGGTCCACCCTGTCAGCTGTGTCCATGCAGCTTTGAGCTCATTTAGACAGTTTTGCTTTTGTCCTATGTGTCTGCAGCTAAGGGTCTGCAGCTGTCGTATGCAGTGGGCACAGTGCTCAGTGGGCTGATGTTTGCAGGGTTGTTCACCATCTCTCTACTGATAGGTTTACCTGGTTCTATTTTGGAGACAAATATTTGTCTGTTCCCTAATGTTTTGGGAATTTTTGCTTTATATATTTGAGGCTACTATTAGGTGTTTCATAAGTTAAAACTTGTTACAATTTCTTGAAAATTGAATTTTCCTTTTCTTTCTATTTTTTTTGCAGTACCAGGAATCAAATTCAGGACATTGCACTTGCCAGCAAGATGTGGCACCACTGAGCTAAATCTCTGATTCCTGAATTATTTCCTTTATATTGAGAATCTGTCTTTTTCTTTTTCTTTGATTTTGAGACAAGGTTTTACTATTTAGCCCAGGCTGGCTTGGAAATCCCAGTGGTCCTCCTGCCCCATTCTCCCAAGTGCTGGAATTACAGGTGTGCACCACCATGCCTGGTTTGAGGATCTGTCTTAAATCATTTTCTCATCACGGGAACAAACTACTGAACACTCACAACTGGAAAGAGGAGGTGCTGATTTTGGCTCAGTTGCTCCAGGGTGGACACAGGATGGCAGAGGGCATAGCAGAGGAGAAGATGCTCAACATATGGTATCCAGGAAGCAGAAGGAAGGAGGGAGCCACGGACAAGAACACACCCTTCTCGGTTTCAGGTCAGTGACCACCCCACCGAGCCCTACCACTGGCACATGTAGCCAACTCAACTCCTCCGTGGGTGACTCCATGGATGAGTCCAGCACCCCGGAACCCCCTACAAGGGCATGTGGAGAGCGAAGTCTAGCAACACATATGGATCCGTAAGGGGATCTAACAGAGGGAACGTTGCTACATCTCCAGACTTCTCTTTTCCCCTGTATTTTTATTTTGAGAAAGGCTCTTGCTAAGTTGCCCAGGCTGGTCTCCAACCTGCTATCCTCCTGCCTCAGCCTCTTGAGTATCTGGGAATACCGGTGCACACCTCTGTGCCAGGCCTGAGTTTTTATCACTGTGAAGTTATTCTCTTCTAAGAATGCCTTTGTTTTAGGTTATTATTCAGTAATAAAAAATGTGTTTTCAGTTTGAAGGAGGTATGCATTCTCCACTCTGGGCAGCAGAGGGCGCACAGAGACCTGACACTTGTACTGAGCCAGAGGGAGCTGGGACTGAACCCAGCACTTTCTCTCCACACAGGGGCAGGCTAGTTACACTCTTCCCTTCATGCGATGTGTCTTTTCTGGAAGTGGCACTTCATGCCCATGGGGGCACATGCTGTGTTGCCACTCACCATACAGTTGCTGTTTCCTCAAACCCTGCTGCATGGCTCTGTGAGCAGGACTGAAGTTCTTGGCCTGCAGAGACATCTTGCCACAGGGGCTGCTATGGACTCTGCCCTAGACTCTGGTTTAGAACAGACTTGAGCAAAGGGTGTTATCACAGGGTGGGAGGCAGGCATATCACCAGGAAGAGGTGTCCATGTTATGTCTGGCTGTGCCCTGACCTGAGGGCACAAGAACTTTATTTATTTTACTTTTTTTGAGACAGGGTCTTGCTTTGTAGTTCAGGCTGGCCCTAAGCTCATTATGTAGCCCAGGCAAGGCTCGAACTCACAGCAGTCCTCTTGTCTCTGCCTCATGAGTGCTGGGATTATAGGCATGAGCCATGACGCCTGGCATTGTGGTGTGAGGTACTGACTGCTGGTGGGTGTGAGTCACCCAACATTGTGGTACGTGGTACCAGAGATTGAACTCAGGACCTTGCACTTGCAAGGCAGACACCAGAACCACTGAGCTAAATCCCTGGCCCAATAACTTTATTTTGAATGAGGTATTAAGTGCACAGTTCTGACTCAGTCCTAGGCCTAATGTGCCACATACATTATTTTCTCATGATCGCCCAAGGGTTATTATTCCCATCCTACAGATAAAGGGAGGCACAGAGAGGCAGAGTGACTTGTCCAAAGTCACATGGCCAGGATAAGGACAGCTGGGATTCCAACTCAGTCAGTGGGCACAAGAACCACTCCCTACACCCTGCTGCATTAGCACAGCAGAGCTCAGCATGCATGGACCCCAGGGATGGGTCAGCCTCGAGGGGCTTCGAAGTGACTTCCTCACTACAAGTATGAGGAACCCTATCCTCTCATAACCAAGGGCATGTGGTGTGGCTGCTAGGCGTGGTCTCGAGGTAGAAGTTCTCCTCCTTGGGGTCTGTAGGCCCTACAGAATCTGGGGAACCTGTGGCTGCTCCTCTGAGAAAGGGACACATTTGTACCCCAAATCATGCAAGGCTACAAGTGGCCAGCCTGCCTTGATTCCCTGTATCCCTTGTGTCATTTACCTCTGGATGTCCTTGACTGTCAGAGGAGCTCCAAGGGCCATTTTCTGTCCTGTGTGTTGTGCAGGTAGCCCTTGCGTCACTGCAGGCTCAGGGCTGCCTCAGTGCACAGGACACCTGGGAACCATGGCTGTTTAGCCGCGGGGTGGGGAGGGCTGCTCGCTGACTTACAAAGCTTGTTTGTTGAGGACCAGGTGTCCTTCTGAGGGACACTGAGACTTCATCAGGGAGTCTGATGACCCAGTGAGGCTGGTGTCAGGGCCACTGGGTATTTGACTGCAGGTGCTAAGGCCAGGTAGTTCCTAGGAAGGGGTGGATCCTGTGCTGTGTGGGGTGGCTTGCACCCAGGGATTCTAACTCAGTTCACACCACTGTCTTCACTTCCCAATGGCCTGACTATGGGTTCCCCTGGGAAACTGAACACAAAGCCAGGGACCCTGAACAGACTTGAGGGACAGGAATTGAGGATAACAAACCTGGGGAACCAGGAGGTCAGGTGGGGAGGCTGCTCTTTATCCCAAAGGGGACCAGGACTGAAGCAGGTTGTGTGTGCGTGGGGGGGGGTAGTCACTGGACCTTTAATTGCAGGCTGTCACGGGGCAAACCCAGCCCCCAGATGTCCACCTGCCAGGCTTTACTCTTGATTCACTTTGTGGCCGTGGTATCCCACACGAACACCAGGTGGTGCCAGGGCTCCATGCCCGTCCTGTAAATAGCTCTTTGGGAACTGGCTTGCTGGCCGGTGGAGGGCGCGTGTGCTCTCTGGGTCCTGGCCAGTGGCCTGGGTTATACTGAGCGCCAAGCTCCTTGAACCTCTGGGTGATGGTGACAATTTTTGGCATGTTATTTTGCTCCAACTCTGTGGTGTGGAGATCACTGTCACCGCGAAGGATGCTCAGCACTGACTGGAGGATATGGTAGCAGACGTGAGCCTGTCTGTCCTGCTTGGAGGCCCCTAGAGCCAAGACTGGGCCAGACAGGCAGCCTCCTCGTGCCCATCACCCCTATGGCCACCAGCATGGAGCACGGGATTTGAGGATAGGACCTGTGAGTGGCTCCCCATCTGTCTCTGCGGAAAACTCGTGACAGAGCCTGTGTCCTTACTATGGTGTCGCACCATCCAAAAGGGGAGTGACAGTCCCTCTGTCATGGAGAGCTGAGCAAATCCCACAACCCCACACCCAGTCCTTGTTCACAGAGCCTGGTGGCCCTGGGACTGGCCTGGGACACGGGAAATGTGTGCAGTTCATGTGTGCTCCTGGGTTGTGGACACCAAATTCCAAAGGGGAAACAGACCCCACAGATCTCTTTTTCTGTTTGTTTTTTGAGACAGGCTCTCACTGTGTAGCTTACGTTGGCTTTGAATTCACTGTGCAGCCCAGGCTGGCCTCAGACTCCTGCTGATCCCCCTACCTCAGCCTCCTGGGTGCTGGGATTACCACCCGGCTAGCCTCTTTTCCTGATATCCCTTTGGGTCTGGTGGAGAAGTTAACAGCATGGTCCAGCCTCAGTACATGGGGATGCAGAGTGGCTTCAGGGGGCCAAAAAGACCCTCCTTGGTCCAAATGTTCACTTTGCTCCTTTTGTTCCACTGCCCAGTGCCTCTAAGAGGGAAGTCCTTTTCCCACAGCATTGCAACGGCCTGGGTCATGCCCCCATTCTGCCTTTGGGAGACTCCAGAGCAGTGTGGTAGTGGCCTGAGGAGTTGGGGTGGGTGTCAGAGGCTCATGTGTGGGTGGTTTGTGTTGTGTCTCAGAAGGCACAGATGTAAACAGGGCATGTTTTCTTGGGGCAAAGTCTAAAAGAAAGCTGTTTATAAGTAAGACAAACATGGATATTCCACAGAATGAAACAAAAGCTCGTCAGTTTTAAAGATAAAATACTACTTAAAAGAAATGTGCATTGGATGTCAGCCTGGGAAGGTTTTTGGGAGGGTTCTCCTTGCTAAACAATGTGAAGAGCAAGCCTGTTAACTACAGATGTCTTGAGTACCTCCATCTGTGGCCAGCTCTGGTTGGCACTCTCTGGTGTCCAGATTCCAGCTTGTCTCAGTATCCAACAGATACTCCTGCTTGGGATGATCTTGTGGTTTAGATAGGAGTTTTAGCATTATCTTTACCACCATCATCACCACCACCATTGCTGCCATCACCACCATCATCACTAATACTACTATCCCCATCTTGCCATCATTACCATCACCATCACCTCAACAGGGTCCTTGCTTTGGCAGCACATAGACTAAAATTAAAGTTCTAAGAGATAGGAAGTATACTTCTCTGTTCCACATGGAGAACTGAAAAAAAAAATGCTGAACAATTTCCAAAGTCTGGATCCCAACAGACGCAAGAGTCAGGGTTCAAGCCCTGGCCTGCCGCCCACAGAGCCTGAGCAGCAGCAGCCAGAAGTTGTCAGACAGACCTGAGCTCAAAGGGCCTGAGCGTTTGAGGCTCACCTGGGCAGGAGTGGCTGTAATTTGATTTTTCTGTTGGATACAGAGACGAGCTGGAATCTGGACACAGAGAGGGCCAACCAGAGCTGGCCAAGGATGGTGTGAGCAGCAGGGGATTTTGGCAGTGATTCTGTTTGGGCTCTGACTGGTGGCCATGCTGGCCCCTGGCACTGCTCAGGCTTCCACATAGGCTCTGTGCTACGCTAGTTGGGCTCTTGGGCTTTCCCTTTGACGAGGAGCCTGCTGGGGAGTTTGGCAGAGGAGGCCTCTTTGGCCTCTCTGGGATCACCTGGGAAGCAGAGTCATGAGGCTGCCCAGAGGACTTTCCCAGCCATCAGGACCACGACTTCCTCAGCACCCCTGTGGCCTTGCTGGAAAACCCCAGGTTGGGATCTTCTTTTATGTGGAAACATCAGCCTTCCGGGCTGTGCAGGAGTCAAGCTGAAGACACACACCCGTGCTGGGTGTCAGTGGCCTGAGATCCACCAAAGATGGGTGCACTTTCCGCAACCTGGGGAGATCAGCTTGAATTAACAGAATGTGTCCTCTCACAGATCTGGAGGCCAGAAGCCTGAAATCAGTATGGCAGGGCTGGGATGTCTTTGAAAGCTATAGAGGAGGACTCTTTCTGCCTCCTTCAGCAGCTGCAGGGCCTTGTGGCGGCATCTCTCCAGGCTCTGCTTTGTCTTCATGAGGTCGTCTCCTCTCTGCCTGTCAAAATGGCTCCAATTTTGTCTTACAAGAGCCCACTCTCATCCTGCATAGCCCTATTTTAACTTATTACCTCTGCAAACCCAGATTTCTAAAGGGTCACATCCATCAATTAGGATTCAACACGTATTTTGGGAGGACATGAGGACACAATGGAGGGATGACACATCCTCCCTCCGACTCTCTGTGCTGACTGGGTACCAACTCAAAAGGCCTTGCTCAGGACTGCTTGCAGTAAAGGGTCAGAGTCTGAGCCTGATTTTCTCCAAAGAACCTGCTTTTCTGAACACATGGAATACTCATTGTGTTCTGGCCGGCTCCACAACCTCTCTTAGAGCACCACCTGCACCCTGGGGAAGGTCATGCTACCCATCCTCAGCCACATGGGGACAGGTTGTGACTCACTGTTCCCCTGGGCCAGGGCTTGAAGTCCTAGGCCTTCACTGGAGACACTGGATCATGTGTAGTCACACTGGCCTCTGGCTCTGAGGACTTGTGTGGAAAAACTGGTGGGAAGTGTGTGGGGCAGTGAGGGTTAGGGCCGTCATGCCTGGCCTGAATAAGATCTTTTGAGCAAACATCCAGCCCCCAACAACAAGAAGAAACCACTAAAAGGGCCATGCTGCTCTCAGCAAACAAAACAGAAAATTAATAAAGAAAATTTAGGATGGGATATACAATCTTTCCAGTATCAGTTTGAAAGAGTCCCGTACTGTATGTACACCTGTGTTGACCATCCTTGGACACTCAATCATAAACATTTAGTTCCAACTTCTTAGTCCCTTCAAAACCTGTATAAATTTAAGTTTCCTTTCCAGCTAGAAGCTGAAATCTGCCCCTCATTCTCACGCAAAACCTGTGTCTGAATGGCCTCTCACATGCGGTTTATAACAGGGGTATGAGCTGGAGCTCTGGTGACAGACTCTTCCTGATGATGAAGCTGCCAGACTTGGACAGAAGGACTTGGGTGACTGCAAGGCTGAAGCTCCTAGGTCCCAATCAACTGAAAAATAGCTATTCCTAGATCTTTTGCATATATTAGCTAATAAATTTCTTTCTCTACTTTTTATTCAAGTAAGTTTAAGTCCAGTTTTCTGGGTCACACATGACAGAGCCTTAACACACAAGTCCTAAGATGTTGAGTCATAACCCTTTGGAGAGCTCAGAAGGTTAAGAATCTGCTCCCCAGAAATCTGTGAAAGAGGATAGGGTTTGGGCAATAAGTCTGTAAGCTCCATGGGTCTCTTTCATGGGCTTCTGAGGTCCCAAGAATATTGCACTGAAATCCTTTGGAAAGAATATTAAGAAGTTCTCAATGGCCTTGCTGGTGGCTGCCTTGGTCCTTCCGGGCTCCAGGATGCTATGCTGTGGATGGCCCAGCACACACAGAAGCCTGTGGCATTGTATCTCTCTGGTCCCAGCTCCCACAAGCAGGATGCATGTCTGGTGGCTGCCAGACTCCCTCCTGAGCCTTCTGTGACAACGATGTGAGCCAGGGCCAGTGACAGTAGGGTGCTGAGTTCTTTCTGCTGTGAGTGAATTATGTATCTTTCTCTGTTTTCAGAGAACAGATCTGATAGATACTTTAATTCTAAAGCACTCTGAGACCTCATGATCAAAAAAGTTTCAGACATCTGAGAGGCTGGTTTTCCTTCCTGGGCCTTGGAAAGCACTGCCTGAGTCGATGCCAGGCTGTCTTCTTACATGGCTGTGGGGAGGAAGAAGAGAGACAGCAACTTGCGGTTGGTCTGGATGGGCCTGTGCAAGGGAGTTAATCAGAGGTCCCTGGAGGCCAGCACGGCTGTGGGTGCAGCAAGCAGCGCAATGGGGCTCTCTGCTCTGTGGTTGTCTGTTGGATCTGCACCGCCTGGGTTGCACTGGGGTGAACAGTAAGTGGAGCCTGTCATCAGCAGCCATGTGCCTGGGGCCTCATGGGAGGACAGAATGGGTTGTTTTCCTTGGGTTGTTAGTGAACTGTTCCAGGCATGCAGAATATTTGGGACCCTTTGTGGTGGACACCCTCCATCCCTGGTCTGGGAGGGAGCCCTTACTTCCCAAGGGCTTAGGGGTTTCTCTGCCCTGGACCACTCTGTGGCCCAGGAGGTGCCTGCAAGAATGGCACTGTGAGGGGAACCACCTCCTCAAGCCTGGCAGAGTGTCATCCACACCCGGGTCAAGTGCACTCACCCAGGGCTGGGAGGGTGGGGCTGGTGGACAGGAAGTCTCCACCAGCAGAGGCAGGGATTATGCCTTCTCTTTCCTTTTAAGAAGAGGGTCTCACCAGGGTGTCTTGGCTGGGCCCAAACTCCTGGACTCAAGTTATTCTCCTGCCTTGGCCTGTCAGCTTCCGGGACTACAGGCATGTACTTAAGCTCTGGATGAGGCTCAGCTGCTCAGGGAGCTGGAGGAAGAGGGTGGGTGAAGCTGGAGTCCTGTCCCTCAGAACAGCAGAACCTCTGCACAGACAGGCAAGCGCCTTCCTCAAAAATAAAAAGACCAAAGGCAGGGGTTTCTTTACGCGCTGTTTAGCAACTTGGGGAGAGAAAAGCAATCAGAGACAGGGGGAGGGCCGGGGTCCTTGTGCAGGGCCATGTTTCCGTGCGGTGAGCCCGCAGAGGCCAGGGCCACACGCAGCGGGAGCGGCTGCCTGGGAAAAGCGGAACAGGAAAAGCGTGGCAGGTTGAGCAACTCACAGCCAGATTGGGGCCGAGGCAACCACAAGCCATGGCCGCCACAGCTCCTGGCATTTACCCAGACGCTGGCTCGCCTCGGGTAGCAGGCAGGCAGGGCCCATCTAGTGCCAAGGTCCTGCTGAGTGCCAGAGCAGTGCCAGACCCCGCAGGTGTCCAGCCTCCATGGCTGCCTTTGTTCTGGTTGTGGCTCTCCCTAGAAGTAGGTCCATGGACAGAATGGCTGTGTTCCTTCCTCTTCACTCCCTCCGCACCCTGAGGCTTGGTAGGGTTTGTTGATTTTGGTGGACTGAACCTAGCCTCTTTTAAAATTTTGAGACAAGGTCTCTAAGTCTCTAAGCTGCCCAGCTTGGGGTTGAACTCAAGATCTTCCGGCCTCAGCCTCCCAGAGTCCCAAGATTACAGGTGTGTACCAGCTTGCCTAGCTGGCTGTCTTATTAGTGACCTGAGAGTATACATATTTCACATCTAAAAACTATGTGAGCAGTCTGTTCGAGAAAGTTTAGAAAAGAAATATATGCTACCCTTTTCCCTGCTATCTGAAAGAGCTATTACAGTGTAATGTGGGTACATTTCCTTCCAGACTTTCTTCCCCAGTGCATATTTCTGTATCACACGTAAACCACAGCACAGACAGACTTGGACAGTTGGGGTTGCCCAATGTCACCTCAGGAGCAGGCCTCTCGCCTTAGAAGACGTCTGCATCTGGACTGCTATAGCCATGAGCACTGAAGAAATCTTGTTCTATTGAAAACTTCTAACACATACCACTGAAGAGCACAGTGGGAAGAGAGCTCCTGGGCTGCATCCAGTGTCAGCAATTATGGCAAAGACAGTAGAAACACAAAGTTCATCATTGCTGGGCTTTGGAGAAATGCAAATCAAAACAACACTGAGATTCCATCTCACAGCAGAAAGAACGAACCTCAGCAACAGATCAGATAATAACAAATGCTGGAGGGCTACAGTATAACCACGATGGAGATCAGCATGGACATTCCTCAAAAAGCTAAAACTAGGAAATTCATTTGACCCAGCTGATACTCCTAGGTATCTTGCTGAAAGAGTTAAAAAGACAGTGTGTTATGGTGACCTATGTACGCCCATGTTTATAGCAGCACAGCTCAGAACAGCTAAATCTTGGAAGTAGCCTACATGTCTACCAACAGACAAATGGATAAAGAAATGTGGATTTACACACAATGAAGTACTACTGTGCCACAAAAAAGATAACTTGAGTCATGGGTACAAAATGTATACACCTTGATGCCATAATGTTAAGTGAAATAGACACACAAGCTTAAGTATCTCATGATTTCTCTTATACGAGAAACTCAAAGTATAAAAAAAGAGCAAAATAAAAGATAGATGATTGGATCTTTTGCAAATGGGACATGGAAGAAGAAAGAGCAGAAGGGGAGAGGGAGGGGAGAGGGTAGGGAGAGGGAAAAGGGAGGGAAAGGAAACAGTTAAGATGTGCTATGCACCTGCTGCAATTCTCCACAAAGAATATAATCATTATGTATCCAAACATGTACTAATAAAATAAATTAAGAAAAACCTGTGAAAACAATCGTGACAAAGGACTTAACATGCTGTGGTTTTTTAAAAGAATGGTGGTGAAATATACAGAACCTAAAACTCACCATTTCTCCCTTGTCTGAGGAGTATATTGCTGGAGATTAAGGCAGCACCTCACATGCCACGTACCTGCCACTGCTCAGCTTCACTCCAAGTCTGAGTCACAGTTCAGAACATCAGGCCATTCAAACCAGTGTGTGCAGCACCCAGCCTGGCCCAGAGTCCTGTCGCCTCACTAGCAGAAGCCCTGCCCCCTTAAACACTAAGCCCACCCCGTCCTACTCTCTGTCTCTGAGGACTGACCACTGGCAGCTCCTTAGAGGAGTGGAAATACAGCATCTGTCCTGGTGGCTGCCT
>PVIC010011748.1:0-40881 GCA_004025085.1 Thryonomys swinderianus | reverse complement strand
AAAAAAAAAAAAAAAAAGTAGTGCTGGGCTGGAGATTTAGCTCAGTGGTTCTGGCGCCTGCCTCGCATAGCACAAGGTCCTGAGTTCGATCCCGGTAACCACATACAATGTTGGGCGTGGTGACTCACGCCCACCAGCAATCAATACCACATACCACAGTGCCGGGCGTGGTGGCTCACACCTGTAATCCCAGCACTCGGGAGGCAGAGGCAGGAGGATTGCTGAGTTCTAGACTTGCCTGGGCTACAAAGTGAGACCCTGTCTCAAAAAAAAAAAAAAAGGTAGTGCCCTCTTGCCTCCTGCCACTGAGACCATGATGTTTGTCCTCTCCAGAGGAGAGCATCATGTTGCCATGTAGGAAGCAGGAAGATGGTTTTATCAAACACCAGGGAAATCCCTTCTATCTCAGACTTCTGATGTCCAGAACTGTAAGAAATAAATTTCTGCTTCTTATCAATGTTCTGACCTCGCATTTTATTATAGCAGCACAGAGACATGATACAGTACTCATCTTCCTATAACTGGTTTATTGCTCTTAAAATTCTCTGTCGTTCACACTACTACAGATGGCAGGAGTCCTTCTGAAAACAAAACAACACTTCACTCTCTGTACACTTGCCTGCTCCTGATGAAATGTGACCACTGTGGAGTCCCCAGACAGACCACTGACCAATCCAGAGAAGGACCAAAACCAGCTTTATTGCTGGTGGCTTGAAGGGATTCACATCCCTTTGGAAGCATCAAACAGAAGTGTGCACTCATTTTTATACCTTTATGTTTCTGTGGAAGAGAGAAACAGCAACTGTAGTCATTGGAGTAAAGGTCATTAATCAAAACACAGTTGCATAAGCAAAAGGGGCAGTGAAGGGAGAGCAGGAGTTTGGCAGGCCTTTCTGATATCTCCTTGCTCTGGTGAGTTTGCAGTGCAGTAGTGACTATAGTTACAATATATCTGTCTCAGAAAGCATAGTTACACACTTACACCATAGTCGCCCATTTTTACACCCGGAGACAGATTTCGTGCTCATTGACCCTTGGGCAGTTTCCATATGCTGAGCACTGTGAATTGACGCTGCCATGGATGTAGAGACCATTGTGGGATTGCTGGATCCCACAGTAGTTCTATCTCTAATTTTTTGAGGACACTTTGTACTGTTCCCCATAAAAGCTCTGCAAATATACATTCTACCAACAGCATACAGGGTTGTCTTTCCTCCACAACCTTGCCAACCTCCATTATCTCTTGATTTCTTTAATACTATTGCCTCAATCATTTTCTCATTGATGAGATATAGCACCCACACTGCAACTTAAAGGAGAAAATTTCAGATTACAGTTTGTAGAGATCTCAGTCCACAGTCAGTGGTTCCAACTCAGGATGGCTCAGGGTCCTGGCAGAGAAGAAGCTGCTCATGGAATGGTGGCAGGAAGCACGGAGAGAAGGGAGGAGCCAGGGAGAGAAATAGACTCAGGCCAGGGCCCTCATGACTGCGTCTTCTAACCAGACCCCATCTCCTAATAGCATGCTTCCAATAAGCTCCTCTAATTCCATCACCTTCCCAAGGCCCCACCTATGAGTGCATGAACTTAGGGGACACCTAGGTGTAAACTGTAACCTATAGCATTCCAAAAGCTGTGAGGTGGCTTCTTACTATGATAGGCATATTTCCCCAGTGATTAATGATATTGGCATCTTTGCATGGGCCCCTGGGCCATCTGGATGTACTCTTTGAAGCAGTGTCTATTTAAGTCCTTTACCAATTTCTAGTGGTATTTGTTTTTGCTATTCAGTTGTATGAACTCTTTGTATATTTCACACATTGACTCTTGCAATTGTCTAAATATGTCCCTAGAATGGATATATTGGAAATTTAATCTCCAACAAGCAGTGTTGTGACTGGACCTAAGGAGAAGCCTTTAGTCCACAAGGGCAGTGAGTTAATGCCACTGTCACTGGAGAGGATTTGGTGTCACTGCCATGGATTCTGTATAAAAGACCAAATTCCATCCCTTTTCTTCTCTGCCTTTCCTACATACACACCTTCTGCCATGGGACAGGCACCAAGAAAGACCTGCCATCTCCTGGCCCTTAAATTCAGGCTTCTTGGCCTGAGGAACTGTGAGAAAGAAATTCCTGCCCTTCATATACAACTGACCCAGTCTTGTAACAGCACAAACACATTAATACCACCTCATGCCCTGTGTAGGGTCTTTCTTTCCTCCCATCCTTAGGTTGCCTTTTCATACTGTTCATGGTGTCCTTTGATGCAAAAAAAGTTTCTAATTTTAATGCAGTCCTTTTTCTCTGTTTCTTGGTCTGTGTTTGGTGTCATGTCTAAGAAATCACTACCAAACCTGTTGTCATGAAGCTTTTCTCCTATGTTTTCTCCTAAGAGTTCTAGCTGTTAGGTTTAGGTCTTTGATCCCTTCAGAGCTTCACTTTGTAGCTGATATGAGTGAGCATCCAGCCTCACTTTATTTTGCCTATGGATATCTGATTTTGCCAAAATAGTTTTGAAACAGATTGTTCTCCTATTGAGTGGTCCTGACACCTTATTGAATCCTTTGATATATATACATATATGTATATATGTATACATATATAATATGTAAAGGTCTATTTATGTCATTTTAAAATCAGATTATCTGGGGCTTTTTGCTGTTGAGTTGTTTGGACTCTTATATTACTGAATCTTAACTCCTTCCAGCCATTTCTGTGGTCCAGAACAGGGGTCAGCAGCATGGAGCTGGGTGAGGTGAGAGGTCCTACCAGTCTCTCCTCCTGGTGAGTCTGGGACTATGGATGGGAGCTGAGGGGGCTCTCTGCCTCTAACCAGTGATGATTTCCCTGCTTGGGAAGGGTCTGCAGCCCCACTCCAGCCCTCTGGGCATACTCCTCCTGTTTTGGCAACAGCTAGCTGGTATCTAGGCCACTTATTCCCCCTAGATGCACACCTAACATTTATCGTTTATTCTGTGCTACCCTTGTGGTGTATGCTACTTTAGTGCCCAATTTATACTGAGCCCAGAGACATCAAGCCCCATCTTCCTGCACAGTGCTGGAAGAAACCTCAGCGTTATTTGGGAGAAGTGCTCTGTGGCCACAGTGGGCATAGAGCAGAAGAGGTAAGGCCAGCATGCCAAAGACATGTGAATGTCCATACTCACAGCAGCCATGTTTATGACAGCCAAGACAGAAACAACGCATACATGGAATAGTACTCAGCCACCAACAGACAAAGCCCTGTCATGGGTGACAGTGCCATTTATGGGAAGTGAAATAAGCCAGGCACTGGAAGACAGACATCACCTGATCTTACAAGTCAACCTAAAAATGTGATCTTGTAGAAGGTGGGGATGGAAAAGGGCGGGAAGGAGTTATGGGGATGGCAGGGACAGTTGACTTACTGGACACAAAACTGTCCACACTGAAGGCCAAATTTCATATTCCATTGGACAGAAGGTTTCAGATTAACAAGAGTGTACATTTCAATTTCTAGGAGAGAGGATTGTGCATATTTCTCCCAAAGAAATGATAAATGTATGAAGTGATAGATATGCTGCTTACCCTGATGTGTACCTGACATAATGTAGACATGTACTAAAACACCACATCTACACCATAGTGTGCAATTATTATGTGTCAATTAAAAATATGTATGTGTGTAGTAGATACACACACAACTGACCTCTGAACAATGTTGGGATTATGAGTTCCCGTGGAATCTAAAATCCAACTGTAACTTCTAATTTCCCAAAAACTTAACCAGTAAGAGCCTAATGACCTGATGCTCTACCAATACCACCCACAGTCAAGTCACATACATTTGGTATGTTACACATGTTTATATGATAAGACTACACAGAACAGAAGAGATCACTTTTCACCATGATGTGGATCACTGGAGCACGAATGATGACTGTCATTGTGTCACTCTGTGTCACCACAAAGGGTTGCACACTCCTGGGTGTCCGTCCATCCACCAGCAGTGCACCAGGCAGCCATCCCATAGCAGGGTCACTGTGGGTCACACCTGAGGTCCTAGGAAGGGGTGTGATCAGGAGAAGCTGTTGGGAGCTGGTTATGTCCTGTGTCATAAAGAACTTCTGGTGACACAGGTGTGAACATATCTGAAAGTCACCAAGCAGATTTAAAGAGTTACAGTTTTAAAAGAGCTTCAAAGGTCCTTTCTCTCTGTAGGTATTGATAGGATTCTCCCCAGGATATGCTGTTAAATGAAGAATAAACATAGACAACCTCTATGGAATGTGGTCCATGATGCAGGCAACAGAGGAAACACACATATCCACCCTGGCCTGTGCCTGAAGTGCTTCAGAAGCCAGCAGAAGGCTTGGTGAGGCCCAGGCCCAGGAGAAGAAAGAGGGGTGAGGGCCTGGGGCAAGAAAGGGTCAGTTTGTTCCTAAAGCCAGTGGAAGTAGGGGCAGAGCAGGGGACAGTGCTTTGTGGTGCTTTAATGCCACAGATTCCATCTGCCATTTGAAGCTAAAAGGCCATGCAGACGTGTTCCAGGAAGACAGTTCCCGCAGTAGTGTTTTTCTCCATAAACTAAACCCATCTGAATCCCACATCAGACCCACAGCTCAACTTTATGACCGAGCTTAAACTCAGCCAATCACCCATCAATTTCTTAATATAGCCACACAGACATGCTCAGTGGTGTGGGCCTATGGTCCTACCTGAAGGAGGTCACTTCAGCCCAGGAGTTCAAGACCACTCTGGCCACACAGTGAGATTTCATCTCAAAAAAATAATTAAAACGGACATGTGAATAGACCTCTTTGAGAGATCTGTCCTGCTAGGAAATCTTGTGAAATCACGACTCTTGATGCTCCACCTCTTCTTGTGGTGTTACACTGCCTCCTAGTGTGCCCTTAACAAATGACACAAAATACTACACTTGGACTCAAACATATTAGGGGATTAATAAGGTTGGAGCAAAACTACTCTTTTGCAATTAAAAAGCATATTAGAAATGCTTGTGTAGGCATAAAATACCTCTTGATAATACAAGTGAACTGTCAACAGTACTTTCTAGGAATAGGAACTGGGTGGCTGAAAAAGCAATCACAGAATACTACTGTGCCTCTATTAAACTAGGAACCCTGCAATGTAATGATACCTGGAAAAAAAAATAACAAAACTTTCCCCAAAAAATGTGATTGTTAAATTTCCAGGATAGGGTTAGGAAAGGGCCATCTTTTCTTCATTCGTAGTTCCATAGGTGGGGTGAATATTTATCAAAGCTTTCTACATGCTGGAAACAAGAAGAAGACAAATTGCTCCTGCTCCCTGCCCCAAGTTTGGGCTTCTGGCTGGGGCTGCAGCATTTGTAGCTCTCAACTATAAATCTTAATATGACAGGTCAGGGCCAGGAATTTAGTTCAAGTGGTACCACACCTACCTTGCAAGCCAAGTTAGATCCCTGATACAGCAAAAAATAAAATTAATTAATTAATTAACGAATTAATATGAAAGGGCACAAGGGCAACCAAGCAGACACTTCATGCACATGTTCTTCTGAGCACCATGGAAAACCTGGATTAAGCAGTCAGAAACAGGGCTGGGGACATGAACACAGTCTCAGTGAATGCCTGAGTGTGGCAGCATGAGGTTCATTCCCTGACCTCTGGCAGCCATGGGAAACTCATCAATGAAAAGGTTCAATTCAATACTAATTCAAAAAAATTGGACAGTTTTCTAAACATTTGGAACACAGAAACAATGGTGACATTTAGAAAATGCTTCAAATTAACAAGACGATGATACAGTATAGTAAATCTTGTGAAATAGAGAAAAAGTAGTACTTAGACACATACAGCTGCAAATGTGTTTATAGAAAAAATTCAGTGAAAATTGATCAAATAGGGACGGAGGGTTAGCTCAGTGGTTCTGGCGCCGGCTTCGCAAGCGCAAGGGCCTGAGTTCGATTCCCTGGTAACCACATATAATGCTGGGCGTGGAGACACGCCCACCAACAATCAACACCGCATACCGCAATGCCGGAGGAGGTGGCTCACGCCTGTCATCCCAGCACTCGGGAGGCAGAGACAGGAGGTTTGCTGAGTTCGCGGCGGCTTGCCTGGGCACCATAGTGAGCTCAGGGCCAGCCTGAACTACAAAGTGAGACCCTGTCTCCAAAAAGCAAAAAAAAAAAAAAATTGATCAAATAAATGTTTGTCTGAAATTAGAAAAGTATATCGTTTCTGGAGTATCTATGGTACATGAAGTGGCTGAGCAAGTAACAAGTGAGCTAAGTCTTTAGGAATGAGAAGGGATTTACTAAGACCTGGGGGAAATTTTTTCAAAGCAGTGAATTGCATGTGCAAAACTCTGACACATTCTGAAACCTTTAGAATACAACACAGTGACAATGAGGAAGTGGTAAAAGGAATATGTGCTGTGAGCCAGGGAAAAGCCAGCAGATACTGTACCATGAACAGAGATTTCAAGATGCTAGAAAAACTAAAACTGAGATATACCTTTGCAAGTGTCGGACTGGCAAAGATCCTCCAAAGAACTGGGATGGAGATGAGGGAGCCCACATCCTGCCAGTGTCTACAGAAGCATGAGCTAGGAGAACAACCAAGGACAGTTAAGATGCATCTGTGCAGGATGTTTAAAAATAGCATATCCTGGACCGAAGGGTTAGCTCAGTGGTTCCGGCGCCTGCCTCGCAAGCGCAAGGACCTGAGTTCGATCCCCGGTAACCACATACAATGCTGTGCGTGGAGACTCACGCCCACCAACAATCAACACCGCATACCACAATGCCGGATGTGGTGGCTCACGCCTGTCATCCCAGCACTCGGGAGGCAGAGACAGGAGGATTGCTGAGTTCGCAATGGCTTGCCTGGGCATCATAGTGAGCTCAGGGCCAGCCTGAACTACGAAGCGAGACCCTGTCTCAAAAGAAAAAAAAAAATAGCATATCCTGGCCAGGCCTGGTGCCAATGCCATCCCAACACTTGGGAGACTGAGGTAGGAGGATCGCCATGAGTTCAAGACTAGCCTGGACTACTAAGCAAAACCCTGTGTTTTTTTTAAAAGCATATTCTTCACCATAGTTCCACTGCCAAGCATTTTTCCTATAGATGTGTGTAAAGATAGTTCTGGAAATCCTGCTGCAACATTATATAGCATCATAAAAGCAAAAAAAAAAAAGTTTAGGGTCCATCAACAGGTATCTATACAGAGGGGTGTCTGAGGATACACACACACTGCACACACTGTCCCTGCATCCCATAAAGTTAGCATCACCACCAGAACGCCTTGCCTAGACCACAGCTGTAACCCCACTGCGATTATGAACCTACTGAGGCTACACTATCACAGGGCCCTACAGGCGCAGAAGTCTTCTCGCCAGGCCTAGTGTGCCCACCTCTCTTTGGCTAGATGTGATTACCTGGGTGTGGACCACTCTGACCAGACAAAATCACGTGGCAGCCCAAACGCGAGGGTGTGGAGAGGAAGGGCCCGAGTTTGGGGGACGTCTGAGCAACCCTACCGGGTAGAACCTTCTAGGACCAACAGAATTAGGAACTGGCAGCTGGACAGCGAGCCATGAGAAAATGGGGTCAAGAGTGCTGCTCTCATGGTGAGGCTGCATTTTTGTCACATCTCCACTTTTTTTTTTTTTTTTTAGACAGGGTCTCGCTTTGTAGTTCAGGCTGGCCCTCAGCTCACTATGGAGCCCAGGCAAGCCTCGAATTTAGCAATCCTCCTGTCTCTGCCTCCCGAGTGCTGGGATGACAGACGTGAGCCACCACGCCCGGCACTGTGGTATGTGGTATTGCTGGTGGGCGTGAGTCACAACGCCCAGCATTGTATGTGGTGACCGGGGATCAAACTCAGTACCTTGTGCTTACGAGGCAGGCGCCGGAACCACTGAGCTAAATCTCCGGCCCACATCACTTTTTTAAAAACACGGAAGCCTGGATGTAGAAGGGCCCAGGGATCCTCTATCAGTTGGTTAAGGCTGGGAGTAGGCTCAGCAAAAGAACAGCTTCGCGCGCCGCGAGGAAATCCCGTCAGAAGAATCCAAACCTGTGGCCCAGACAGGAACAGCTCTGCGCCTGCGCGCTGGACTACGCTATGAGGACTGCGCGTGCGCAGCTGGAAAGCGACACCCAACCCGATCGGTGACACGACGTGGGCGTGGGCGGGGCCCGCGGTGCGGGGTCGCGTCCAGTGAGGAGCTGTGGTGACGCGGCCGCGGCACAGGCTTCCCCTCTGCGAGCTGCCGTGGGGTTTAGGGCGCCGAGCAGGGTGAGCGCGCGCGGCCTGAGCAGGAGTTGGGAGGGTCGGGAAGGGCCCCATCCCCAGTGCCCTCGGTCGCCTTCCACCCGGCTGTGGTGGGCCTCCCCGGACGTCGGGCTCCGCCTCCAGGCGTCCCTGCCATTCGCTCCCTCCTTCACGCCTTCACTCATTCATTCAGCCGGCGCTGTCTACCCGCCCAGTGCGGCACCCCAGACCCCCGAACAGCTCTCCTGGAGCTCAGTCCGGCGGCGAGGAAAGACCGTGCGCCCCCCACCGCTGATGACAGTTCTCTCTGGGACAGGGAAATGACAGAAGAGTGAGGGGGGCTGGGCGCCTCCTGCCTGAGCTGACCCGGGCTGAAGTGGACATAGCGGATCCCAGAGGACTCGCTCCGAGGGACGCATTCGCAGCAGGGAGAATGGGCAGTGGGAACAAACGGGTTCAGGGAGGGAAGGTTTTATCTCTGGAAGCCATAGAATGGCAGTAGGATCCGAGAGAAACGTGCATTGCTGGGTGGGTCATGCTGGGCCCAGTGCCTCGCCTTGGGTGTCATCCATTGGAATCAATCCCTTCCAAGTGACCGCAGTAAGTCCCCAGGGGCCAGTCCGAGTGTCAGGGGATGTCTGTGCTGAGCCCCATACCATCGTTGTACAGGAGGCAGGGCTTCTCGTCAGTGGCAGACTGTCAAATCTGAAGTGCTCTTTGGGGAGGTAGATGCTGAATGCCTTGCAGGGCTGGTCCCTGGATTCATTGGCTGCACTGTGCAGAGGAGTAACTTTCTGGGGAAGTGGTAAAATGGTGTGGCTATTAGGTTAACAGTGTTTGCATTCTTACAAAAGAGGGCAACCATACCGTTACAAGCTCAAAACTGCTTTTGTCTGTCTGCTTCTGTTTTGCAGCCAGGTGGCTGATAAGGGTGTGTTGCTCTGCCTCCTGGAGCTCTGTGTGGGACTTGAGAGGTGGGGATTTGGAGAGCTGTTCCTGTAGGGAGCTCTGTAAGTTCCTCCCCTGCCAGGCATCCCAGAAAGGAGAGAGCAGGTGGTGTTGACAGGGCAAATCAGGAATGGTTTTTGCCAAGAAGTCTTACTACATCTTCTGGGAGTAGGAGTGTAAGTTTTCTAACGTGCTTTTTTGGAGGCATATATTCAATATATTAGCAGTCATTTGTCATTACAACCCTTTCCTACACTTTAACTGAAAACCTGTCCAGCACATTAAGCAGTACCTATCAGAGTCAGCTGGAGTGTGTATCTCTGAAAGCCAGCCTGCATCCCAGCTCCAAGAAAACTAGCAGCTTCAAGGCAGACTCCTGCCTCAGCATGCTGGTCACACACAGCTCTCCTCTGACTTCTACCCCATCTGACCAGGTGTCCCAGACCAGAGCCAAACCTCTGTTTGCAAAACCACACCCACTTCCTGCCCGGCCTCTAGCCTACAGCCTCACTCCTCCCTGCCCTAAGAAGGAAGTATAACTTGCCCTCCTGTTGTGTCTTGGGTGTGAAGAGCCCCTTTACTCTAGGGTGAAACTGGTGTGCACACTGGGCCTTGGTATGAGTCTGATCTTTTTTTTGTCTACACTTCCTCATTCTGAGTCTTCTTTGGAGTGTGATGTTATTCTGACCTTGCTGGTGTGTAATCCAGGAATAGAGTAAATTCCTGTGGGTGTTGCTTGGTTGTGTGAAGTTGTCATGTATTTCTAGGGAATCTGAAGGGACAGAGCACCATCATTTTGGAGGCAGAAGCTGAGGACTTATCCACCCTGCCACCTGCTACTGCACAGTCCCAGGCACATCTATTCCAGGCACTTGAGGACCCGGATGCCCTGCAGGACACCAGGAAGTAACAGACCTGTGTGTTCCTGATAGGAGATGCTCATCCGGGGCTTTTGGAGGGTAGATATATTTAATGGAGAACTGGTCTTGCCTGGGAGCCAGTGGACACCTGTCCATCTCCTCCTGTGGCACACAGTACCTAGCCTGGCAGTAGTATCGCTCAGCTTAGAGATCCTGTTTTACTTCCTTTGGGTATGCTATATACCCAGTAGTAGACTGCTGTGTTACATAGTAATTCTATGGTTTTATTTTTGCGGAAGCTGCACACTGGTTTCCATAGTGGCTGCACTATTTTACATTCCCACCACCAGTGCACAGGTGTTTGTTTTTTCATGTCCTCATCAACATTTGTTATTTTCTGGCTGGTGGCATTGCCACTTTTGGTAATAATCATTCTAACAGGTGTGAGTGAATCACATTATGGTTTTGTGTTTCTCTAGTGAGTAGTGATGTTGAACCATCTTTTTCATATGCTTTACATTGTGGAAGAAGTATATTTCCCTTTTTAGTGTAGGATCCTGAAGATTGTGTTTACCAATTTTTTAATCACATGTTTTGGAACTGCTCAGTTTGAATTCTTTATGAATATTTCTTTTTTAAATTTGTTTTAATTTTTTTAGAGACAGAGTCTCGCTTTGTAGTTCAGGCTAGGTCTGAGCTCACTATGTAACCCAGGCAAGCCTCAAACTCACAGCAATCCTCCTGCCTCTGCCTCTTGAGTACTGGAATTACAGGCTGAGCCACCACGCCCAGCACTGTGGTATGTGGTACTGATTACTGGTGGGCATGAGTCACCACACCTGGTATTGAACCAAGGACATTACGCTTGCTAGGCAGGCACCGCAATCACTGAGCTAAATCTCTAACCCTCAATATTTATTTCTTACCAGATTAGATATAGTTGGAAATATTTTCTCACATTCTGTAAATTGCCTTTTAATTTTGTTGGTTATTTCCTTTGCAGTGCAAAAGCTTTTTACTTT
Organism: Thryonomys swinderianus; assembly: GCA_004025085.1. Taxonomy (NCBI): domain Eukaryota; kingdom Metazoa; phylum Chordata; class Mammalia; order Rodentia; family Thryonomyidae; genus Thryonomys; species Thryonomys swinderianus. Next base: position 29,788 of record PVIC010011748.1, on the reverse strand, counting down.
GATGTAATCCAACTGTTGCATTTTTGCTCTCATTACCTGTGTTTTGGTGTCCTACCACAGAAATCCTTACCAGTTTATCAGCTGTGGTCTGTTCTTCGAGTGTGGCGGGTTACCCAGTGTTTAACCCTCAGCTCTCATCACTCCTTCTAGGATCATGTGCAGGATGGAGCAAAGCCTCTGACTCACAAGAAATGCAGCCTGGTTTTCAGTTGAATGTTTTATCCCTCCACCTACCAACTTTGGATACATATTGAACCTCTCAGCCTAACACAGTTTTCTCACCTTCCCTCCAGCAGCTGCAGCACAGTCCTGGGAAGACTAAGAAATGAGAAAAATACCCAACCATGGGGCCCTGCGGATGACGAAAGTGGTGTACCCCCTAGGGCTGTGTGTGGGTCTGTTCATCTATGTCGCCTACATCAAGTGGCACCGGGCCTCTGCCCCCCCAGCACTGTCCTCCATAACCGGGGCAGCCCACATCTCTGCAGGGTCAGCTGCTCGTGCTCATGAGGTCTTCTACGGAATCATGTTTGATGCTGGGAGCACCGGCACTCGCGTGCACATCTTCCAGTTTGCCCGGCCACCTGGAGGTACCCTGGACAGACCACAAGCCCCTCTGGGCCCTCACCCTTCTCACAGGGCCTGCAGGGTTACCTCACTGCAGAAGATGGTGTGGGCTGTGCCCTGTCTAGACTCCTCTGGCAGCTGATCAGGGTGCAGGTGCCACAGGCTAGGATGTGGCTCAGTGGGGGAGCATTTGGTACAAGGCCCCAAGTTTGAGGTCTAGAGCCAAAAAAAATAAACAGATAGGTAGATAGACAGATGGATAGATAAGTGACAGACAGATGGCCAGTTAGTTGAAGTCTAGAGCCAAAAAATTATAGATGGATGGATAGATAGATAGATAGATAGATAGATAGATAGATAAAGATATAGATAGAAAAAATGCAGAGCAACTGTGGAAAGATGTTAAGTCAGTGTGGGTAGCCACACACCTGCATTCTCCAGGAACCCAGCTTATCTTTATCAGCAGGAATCACCATAAAGAGCATCTGAGGCCCTTGAGGACATTGATGCTCTATCTGGTCCCCATAATCACCAGAAGGGCAGATGCTGGGACTGTGACAGAGAGTAGGGATCCCGTAGGAAGTTTAAGACAGGAAGTAACAGGAATTACTCTAGGAGTTGGCGCTGTGGATCCAAACAGCCAAGGATGATGGTGACGAGGGGCTGTAGCAAGGAGGACATGAGCCATGCTTCCCAGGCCAGTGCAGGGTTCTGTGCAAAGCCCTCTGTAGCCACTCCTTTCTCGCTCAGAGTTTTGCCCTCAGTAGTGTCCCTTTGCAGTGAGACAACACACTTGGGTGCTTCTTCTCTGGGCCCTGGTCACTGTGGATAGATACCATGCCAGCTATTTAACTGCCAGACACTTCTAGGACTTCTGTCTAAAGCCACTGTGGTATATTTTATTTCTGATTTCATTATGTATCTTTATGTTTGACCAGAACTTTGCTTAAAAAAAAAAAAACCAAGGTGGATTTTTTTAGGATAATGTACCAACAAAAATCTATCTCCAGTCATAGGGATGTACACCTGTAATCTCAGCACTTGAAAGGCTGAGGCAGGAGGATTCCTGCAAGCTCAAGTCCAGCCTGGTCTCCACAGTGATTTCAAGGCCAGCCTGAAATACATACTGAGACCCTCTCTCAAACAAAACAAAGGCCAAAAATCTGCATATATTTAAAGTGTTCAAGGTGGGCATGGTGGTATACACCTGTTCTCCCAGTACTTGGGAGTCTGAAGCAGGAGGATTGCCACGAGTTCAAGCACAGCCTGGGCTAAGTAGTGAGTTCAAGACCCTCCTGAACTGCATGGCAAAATTCTGTCTCAAAAAAGAGGCTGATGGGGGCAGAGTGCTAAGGATCAAATGCAGAGCCTCATACTGAGCCATGCCCCATAGGTAAAATAAAACAAAGTTCTGGCCCAAACATAAAGGATCACTAATCTTGTTCAGCTAAACCAAGGAGGCAAATGTAGACAAGAATGCTAAAGAAACCTCTGTCATTGTGGGATTGGTCCATGTGGTCAGGCAGTGAGTGACCTTTAAAAAGTCTGGCTGTGTGGGCATGGCGACACATGACTCTAATCCCAACACTTGGTAGGATGAGACAGGAGGATCTCAAGTTTAAGCCCCACCTGGGAAACTTAGCAAGACCCTGTCTCAAAAACTTAAAAAGGAGTGAAGACACAGCTCAGTGGAAAGGCCCTGCTACCAAAAGAAGTCTGGCTAGTCACAGTTGTATATATTCATACATTCATGTCTGTTTTCCTAGATGAACTGTTTAAATTGCTTATTGCTAAGACAAAAGCTCCAATGCCCAAAATTAAAGGAGGATAGATTTATTTGGCTCACAGTTTATAGAGATTTCAGCGCATAATCAGGTGGCTTCAAGGTAGGCCAGCACAGCAAAGGGGCATCACAGCACAGAAGACAAGAAGCAGCAATATGCAATAAGTGACAAGCAACAATGGCAGCTTCCTTCTGTCCCTTTATATTCCTTTAAGGCAGGTGGCATTCATATCCAGAGCTCTACCAAAGCAGTTAGTGGACTGATTTAGTAATCACACCCTTAATCCCAGCATCACACACTCTAGGCCCAGCCATCTCTGAAAAAGTCCCACTTATGTCTGCATGAGACTTTGGGGACACATGGATACAAGCCATAACATGAAACTTTTACAAAATGTTTTCTTTACCTTAGAGACTCCCACCTTGACCCATGAGACCTTCAAAGCACTGAAGCCAGGGCTTTCTGCTTATGCCGATGATGTCGAGAAGGTAAAAGCCTCTGCCTCACCCTCAGCACCCTCTCCCTGTTTGATTGGTTAAAGTCAACTCCTTCCCTTTGAGTGTGGCAGGCAGAGGAAAGTGTCTGTGCAGTGCTGCCTGGGCCCTGTGCCATTCAGCTAGTTAGGTGGGGGTGAGCAGATCTATCCCAGCCTCCTGCCCCAGCACACAGGCTGCACAGCACCCAAGGCTCGGTGCAGCTCAGATGTTCTATCACTGCAAACCTATGATATGTATTACATGGGAGTTGCATAATACTTTTTCTTTTCTTTTTTAATGTGCAAGAGATGGAATCCAGGGCCTCATGCATTCTGGTCAAGTGCTATACTGCTAAGCCATACTCTCAGCCCCATGGTATATTTTTAACTTTAGATTTTTGCTGTGGATACTTTGATTAAAGATAATACACACTGCCTAAAGCCTCAGTAAAGTGAAAAGGTGCTATGTTCTGAGGTCCAGGAGTGTAACTCAGAGGTAGAGCACATGCCTGACAGGCAACACCATGGGTTCCATCCCCAGCACTGCAAGACCACCATTCAGAATCTGTACTCTCCTGGGCCATCTCTGCCCAATGCTGGCACTAACACCAGCCCTGTCAGGCCCTGGGGTCTGCAGTGCCTTGCAGAGTCATGGTTCCCGAGCATCGTAACTCACAGGGTGGAGTTCATTAAGGAGCTTAGACTGTGTTGGCATCAGGGAGTCCAGATCTGCCAGGCTGCCCAGTGTGGCCTGGTGACAGTGGGGCGATGTCAACCAAGAAGGCGTAAAAGCTGCTGTAAAGGGTGGACTCAGCCTTGGGCACTGACCTGCCCTCACCCTGCCATATTCTGTTCCCAGGTTGCCATGTTCACCTGCCCCCTCTGGCCCACACACTATCCCTATTTTCTGCTGATCTTAAAAATGACACAAAATTATGTTATAAACCCAAAAGAGCAGGATAGCACTGTGACCCCAGATGCTGGGTATGACAGGCCCTGCCTTGCTGTCACAACATCCACAGAGTGCTCAAGGGATCCAGGAACTGCTGGATGTTGCTAAGCAGGATATTCCATTCGACTTCTGGAAGGCTACCCCGCTGGTCCTCAAGGCCACCGCTGGCTTGCGCCTGTTACCCGGAGAGAAGGCTCAGAAGCTACTGGAGAAGGTGGGCTGAGCACAGGGGCTCCTGCGTGGCAGGCACTGTTCCACAGGGGTGTTGGGCGGGCAGGGTGACAGGAGCCGCCAAGTGACAGTGTCACCTCCAGGCATCCTCTACCGCATGTTTAAGGCTGGGCGTGTTTCCCTGAGGGAGCCTATGCTGTAGAAGAAAAATAATTTTATTTAAAAGTACACTGCACTTTCGAAGGGCACTCTCCCCCAGAATTTTATATAGTTGAGGTCTGTGGGCACTGAGCTTCTCTCTTCATGTGACAAGAGTCCTGCTTCTGTCAGACATTCTGAGGGCCGGGGATATAGCTGAGTGAGTCCAGGATCCTGAATTCAATCTCCTCACTACTGCAAAAAAAGACATTCAGATATGCTTCCTGGAGCAGGTATGGTGGCAGCCTCAGCTCCCACCCTGTGCTGCTCAGGGTTCCCATGTCCCTCCTGGTGGCTCCTGCTCTACTCTCCTATGAGAGAACAGCACGTGCTCACCCATCAGGGTCCTTTGCTGGGGAATGGGACATGGGATGGGACAGAGGTGCTGAAGTTTCTGGGTGTTGGAACAACCTGGCCATGGCCCTGGAGTGGCACTCACCAGATCCCCAGGCTCAGCTCTGCTATGGAACTTCTCACCTTTATCTCAAGTCCCAAAGCCAGGCAGCATTTTAGGAGCGCATGCACCCTACTTCCCCAGCCCAAACTGCCCAGAGTGCCCCAGGAGGGTCTGTGTGGTGGTGTGCTGCTGAGCTGGCCCTCAGGGTAGCTGAAGAAACCCCTTGCTTAGGCCTGGATCACTTAAGATGAGAGTCAGAATCGGGATGGGTAGCTTCCTGGTGTTCTGCTCCCCGGAAACCAATGGGGTCCCATTCCAGAAGGTGAAGACATCTCTCTGCATGCAGGTGAAGGAGGTGTTTAAGGCGTCACCTTTCCTGGTAGGGGACGACTGTGTTTCCATTATGAACGGAACTGATGAAGGTAAAGTGGCTGAAAGCACCTCCATACGTGGTCCTGGAAATACCCCATGCACTGCTACTGCTGCCGCTGCTGCCATTGCTGCCTGAAGTGGGTGCATGGATCTCCCACCTCGGTCAGACATGGGTGATTGCGCTTGCAGTCTATTCACAGTGCAGGTGTCACAGAGTATCTTTTCAGTGTCAGCATTAGAGACAGATTGTCATCTGGGCTAACTACACAAATAGCACAGCTGAAGGTTCTGAAAATACCAAGTTTGGAGAGCATGTAGAGAGAACCATAACTGCTACTGGTTCTAGAACATTGCAGCTGCATTGTTAATTCTGAGACACCTGGGTTCATCACTGGTCTGTGCTTTTAATTTTAACTTTGAGAGTGCATTTGTAAAGTTAGGCACAATGTCGCATACCTGTAATCCCAGCACTCAGGAGGATTGCTACAAGTTCACAGCCAGCCTGGGCTACATAGTGAGTTCAAAGCCAGCCTGAATTACAGAGTGAAACCCTGTCTGGAAAAAAAAAAAAGTGAGGGCCTGAGATTTAGCTCAATGGTTCCGGCAGCTGCCTCGCATGCACAAGGTCCTGAGTTCAATCCCAGTCACCACATACAATGCTAGGCATGGTGACTCATGCCCCCCAGCAATCAATACCACATACCACAGTGCCGGGCATGGTGGCTCATGCCTGTAATCTCAGCACTCGGGAGGCAGACACAGGAGGATTGCTAAGTTTGAGGCTTGCCTGGGCTACATGGTGAGCTCAGGGCCAGCCTGAACTACAAAGCGAGACCCTGTCTCCAAAAAAAAAAAAGTGAGTTTGTATAGTGTGCAAGGAACATAGATTCTCTTCCTTCTTCTTCTGGAAGAGGAATCTGGGATGAAGAACTGCAGGGAGACATGGCCTTTAGTAAAGTGTTCAGGTTTTAGTGTGATGTCTTCTAGAATAGTCTGCCAGAAGCTACTGAACTATTCCCTGCACAGCTCTTCTCTGGGTGGTCTGGAGGCTTGGAGTGGTGAGGAGAGAGAGGCCTGAAGGGAGAGACACACCTCCTGGGAACTTCATGGACAGTCCCAGGTGATGAGGACCTTCTTCTGCCACTCTCTTGCAGGTGTGTCTGCATGGATTACTGTCAACTTCCTGACAGGTGTGTGTCACTTGAACCCAAAGGTAACAGTTGCCACCGGGTGTGAGAAGCTTCCTGGTTGATAGGGCCATTGTGTCTGCAACACTCAAGGTTTACAGCCCAGAGGAAAGCTGTAGGGACAGCAGGTTCAATGTCAGCCACAAGCTCACAGAGCCCCCACCCCACCCCGCCCCATGCAAAGGCCTACCATTCACCATTACAGAAATATTTCTTCTTGGGGCCGGGGATTTAGCTCAAGTGGTACCGCACCTACCTTGGAAGCATAAGGACCTGAGTTCGATCCCCAGTACCACCAAAAAAAAAAAAAAACACCAGAAATATCTCTTCTTGGAAACCAGCCAAGAGGAGCCATGCAACCCTTTACTGAAATTAGGGAAAGGCTGCGTCTGACATAGTATGTGAGCAAGTTTCTTCACACTGCTCTCTAGGTAGTAGAGAGAGACCCTAGCGGTAGACAGGGAACCTCTTGACGCTTCTGGGGAGATAGAGATGAAGAAGAGGGAGTGTCTTGTGGGGCTGAGGCCACAGGCTCCTCCCCAGCAGGCAGGACCAGTCAGCATCTCAGACAGTCATGCTATCGGGCCTCATTAAAGCCATGGCTGATGCCACCTAATCTTTTCCTTAGACGCTGAGCACCTTTCTGTGACATGTGTGAACAGTGGAGCTAGTTCTCTGCCTTGTTTTTCTGTCCATTGCAGTCAGCTTTTCACCTCCCTCTGCCCTCCTGTCCTTTCTCCTTACTAACAATGTTGTCTTCCTGCTGTCCAGGCAGCTTGCGAGGCCCGAGCAGGAACAGCGTGGGCATGCTGGATCTGGGCGGTGGGTCCACTCAGATCACCTTCCTTCCACGGGCTGAGGTAACTGGCCCTGCCAGCCCCTGGGCAGTGGAGAGGGGGTAGCACTCACTGGTGGCAGCACTCACTGGTGGCACTTGCCTAGAAAACAAAGCATGATAAATCTGGTCTGTAATGGGATCTTAAGCCAGATAATAACCAGGTGCCCCTGCACCGTGTGCAGTGCTAGGGAGATCTCATTGACCTGTATGCAGATCCCAGAGAAGAGGAACCATTCCCTCCTCACTGCCTTTGTGTCTTATCTTCTCAGTGGGACAGAGATTGGTGCACCTGGCTGACCCCAATCAGGAAGGGTGCAGCGCTGTCTGCGAAGGAATGGTCTGGGTGCTTTATCTTCCCTGGCTTGTTCCCCATTCTTCCACAGCATGAGACTTAGAAAAGCTCTGTACTTGTCTCTGACCATCCCGGAGAGGTAGGGACTCTGACAGCATGACCTGTGTCTGGTGTCTCCACAGGGCACCCTCGAGGGCTCCCCCCCTGGCCACCTGACATCACTGCAGATGTTTAACAGGACCTACAGGCTCTATTCCCACAGGTTAGTTTCCAGGGTCATGGAGACCACAGCCCCCTGAGAAACCCTGCAACTGCCTCCTTCAGTGCCTGCAGCCACCCTAGCCAGATCCTGAAATTTCCCCCCATACTCACTGAGTTATGCTTTGGAGGAGGCTTGGGAGAAATGGGGAGTCCAGGGTGTGCAGTACTTTTCTGAGCGGGTCACCCGCCTACCATCTTCAGTCTGTTACTTTTTTTTTTTTTTTTTTTTTGAGACAGGGTCTCGCTTTGTAGTTCAGGCTGGCTCTGAGCTCACTATGAAGCCCAGGCAAGCCTCGAACTCAGCAATCCTCCTGTCTCTGCCTCCCAAGTGCTGGGATTACAGGTGTGAGCCACCACGCCCGGCACTGTGTTATGTGGTATTGATTGCTGGTGGGCGTGAGTCTCCATGCCCAGCATTGTATGTGGTTACCAGGGATTGAACTGAGGATTTTGCGCTTGTGAGGCAGGCACCAGAACGACTGAGCTAACCCTCCAGCCCTTCAGTCTGTTACTTTTGTGCCCCATGAAAACGGGTCCTGGCAGTCCCACAGCTCCTGCATTAGCCACTCAGTAAAGTCCTACAATGCCTCAGAAACTCCTTGAAAGAGCAGGAAAACTGTAGCAGCCTCCCAGGATGGGCATCACCTTACACAACGGATGGGGGCCCAGCCATCCCTGGGCCTCACCTGGGCGGGCGTTGTCTCTACAGCTATCTTGGCCTGGGACTGATGTCGGCACGGCTGGCGATCTTGGGTGGCATAGAGGGAAGACCTGGTGAGTGGAGTGTGCTCCTCAGGGCTCTGCCTGCCCTCAGCGAGAGGGAGGAGCCCGCTGCCCTTTGTCCCTGCTTGGCATGGTGTGGGACTGGCCCAGGAGGGAAAGAGGAAGCTGCGTTTTATCTCCATATGAGACTGTGTTCAAAATACAATGAATATTTTTAAAAACTTTTTGGAGACAGGATCTCATTATGTATTTCAGTCTGGCCATGAACTTATATGTCATCCAGACTAACCTCAAATTTGTAGCAATCCCCTTGCCTCAGCCTGGAGTGTTGGGATTATAGATGTGCATGACCACGCCTGACAACATTTAAATTTTAAATGAGTATTACAGTAAAGAAAATGCTATCGGTCCCCTTCAGAATACTTCCCCTCTGTGTGGACACAGCAGCTCTGGAGAACTCTTTCCCGAGTATCTTCCTGAGATGTGATCAAAAATACTGTAAGTGCTGCTGCCAAGTGCTGTGAAACAGAAAAGCAGGCTCCTTTAAACATGGTTCTATGACCTCCTCCACCTTATTCATTGGACCTGGCACTGTGCAACTTCCGGCTCTTCCCAAAGTCAATATGACCATGACAACTAAACATTAGAGCCAGGTGTGGTGCCCCATGCCTGTAATCCCAGCTCTCAGGAGGCAGGGGCAGGACGATTGCTGTGAGTGCAGCAGTTTCAGGGATAGCCTGGACTACATAGTGAGGGTCAGCCTGAAGTACAATGCGAGACCTTGTCTTAAGAAAAAAAACAGAAAAAGAAAGAAAAAAAAAAGACAGCTAAACATTTGAATTGATTCAGGACAACAAAGCAGCCAGGACAGTACAAATGAAGACACTCAGGAAAGAGAACTGCAGAACTGCCACAGAAAGTGGCAGGAACCATGAGGTGAGCTTGTTCAAAGCCGGGGGAGGATTTAAAGGGAGTTAGTGGCAGTATGTCCGTTGCAATAAAATATTTTAATTGTATGCGTTTACCATGTTTTAAAATCATGCCTTGTACATTCTGAGGTCTTTTTAGAAAAAGACTTTATTGAAATCACTTCTGGAAAGAGATTTTAAAAGAACCCAAGTAACCATGCAAGTACCTTGGGAGGCCCCTGGCACGGTGGTCAGCTCCCTGACACTGTGACAGAATCCGAGGCATGAGTTTATAAGGAGGAAAGGCTTGTTTCAGTGGCCGGCTCTGGAATTTTCTAACCATGGCCTGTTGTCCCTGTTGCTTAGGGACTGTGGCTGTGCAGCACATGGCATGCAGCAGCTGGGAGGTAAGGAGAGGCAGGGCCAGAGTCACACTGTCCCCTCTTGGGCACATGCCCAGAGTCCTAACTTCCTCTCACTAGGCCTTATCTCCCAGTACTACCACAGGCTGGGGACTCACACTTTACATAGGCCTCAGGGCATGTAAGTTACCCGCAACAACCTGAAGAGAACCTGGTCCTTCTGGTAGCAGGAGGTTCATGAGACAGTGACCCTGGGGTTAGTACTGCACAGGGGAGCCTGCGAGAGCCCCCTCTCTCTGAATCTTTGCTCTGTGCAAGGTCACAGGGCAAGCTCAGCCAGCTCTGGGCAGGAGATCTCTGAAGCCATGAGGGCCCTGGAAGGTAGTCTCACCCCAGACCCCTGATGCCTTGCAGTAGGCTGAGGCCTTGTGTCCATGCCTGGCATGGGCTGGCTAGCCTGTGGGCACTGCAGGTCTGGACAGTGTGTGAGGCACTCAGAGCCTGGCAGGTCCCCAGGCACCTCTGCCTTCTCCTCCCCCGCAGCGCTGGCAGTCCTGCTGGTGTGGGAACATGCATCTGGCACATGTTGTTCAGCTCCTTCAAGTCCTGGCACCATCTTCCTGATGGCTTCTCTCAGCGAGCAGCAGGACATATCAGCCCTTGCCCCAAGGGCAGCAGGGAGGAGGAGGCATCTGCCCCTCCATGTAGCTGTGGTGCTCCAGCCTGCCCTCCACCCACTTCCTGTTCACTGCAGTTCCAGCTAGAGGGGTGGGGCTTCAGGGCCTCCCTGAGTGGGGTGCAGGGCCAGCTTCCTATTCCAGCTATGCCCCTTTGGAACTCCAAGCAGCACAGAGTCTGTGTGTAGTGTGGTTGCATCTGGTAGCACTTGACTGGCCCTGTCACCAGGCTACCAGTCACTCACCACTGTGGCCATCTGTGAAGCTGGGTGACAGTGCCCCCATAGGTCACCCCTAGGCACACACGCCATGAACAGTCACATGGCAGTGTTTCTAGTCAAAAGAGGCTTCATAACCCCCAATAGGGGATCCTTCCTCCCCCAGTCTGCTACACTGTCCCCAGAGTTGGGTCCCTGTGTCTCTGTCAGGGAATGTGTTTCTTTGAGCCCAACAGCTCTGTTCTCCACGAGACCCCCTCTCAGCTCCAGGAGGCCCCTGGCTAATGGTGGCACCATGGTTTTTCTACTCCTCCCTTCCTTTCATCCTTGTCTCTGTTTCAGCCAAGGACAGGAAGGAGTTGGTCAGCCCTTGTTTGCCTCCTGGGTTCAGAGGCGAGTGGGAACATGCAGAGATAACGTACAGGATCTCAGGACAGAAGACAGGTGAGTGGGTCGCTGCTCATTTGTGGCCCACAAGGGTCAGCATGGCAGCCTGCTAGCCCCTGTGCTTTCCGTACACCTGTCAGGAAGTGACAGCCCAGACAGCCCACACTGGCTGGTCAGAGCACTGGACTGGAGCTGCTGCTGCTACCTCCCTCTACAGGCCGTGGGGTGGCCCTGAGCTCCTGGTACTGGAGGGCCCACAGTCACAGCCTAGCTGCACCATGAGGCCAGGCTCATGCAGGAAGGGTGCTGCTGTCCCTGGCATAGCTGCTGCCCAGCTCTCTGCCTGCCCCTGCCAAGCCGTGTTCCCCTCTGGGGTTCTCCCCAAAAGATGATCAAAGTATGATCCCCAGGCTGGACATACAACACAAGGGTGTCCACCTCCAGGGACCAGATGGCTCCCCCTAACCGAAGGCCTTAGCAGGATGGCAGAGAGTATGATGGCAACACATATGACAAGGTGCAGGACACTGAGGGGCTGAGGCGCCACTCTGGAGGAGGGAGCTTATGGGTGACGACTATGGCCAGGATTGAGGGGCAGAGCCAGCTGTCAGGGGTTCCCCAGGGCTAGAGCAGCCCATGCCAGTTCTACAGCAATGGGAGGGGGCACAAAGGTCCAGGCAGGTGTGGCCCTGGCCCAGGGAGCAGTGGGAAGGGTGGGAATGGCTGACCAACGAGGTGAGGCATGGGCTGAGCCTCTTGGAGGTGTCCACAGCAATCACCTGGCCTCCGCAGCCTGCTGACCTCTGGGCCTGTGTCCAGTCTCCAGCCACATGGTGGCTTCTGTTTTCTTGTGTGTGACTCAGGAGGGAGCTGGGCCCCTGTTGGGGTGGCTGCTGCATCCACAGTGGCCTCCTCTGTCCCAGACCCAGCCCTGGGCTTTCCCCCCACTGATACTCGCAGGCACCTTGGCTCTGGAAGCTCCTTAAGTGGTGGGTCTGTACACATGTCCACCTGTGTTCATGCATGTGCTCCCCTTGCAGGGCGCCTTCAGGAGCTGTGTGCCAGCAGGGTATCTGAAGTCCTCCGAAACAAGGTGCACAGGGCAGAAGAGGCAGGGCGCGTGGACTTCTATGCCTTCTCCTACTACTACGACCTGGCGGCCAGTGTGGGTCTCATAGGTGAGGGTGGCTGGTGGGGCCCGCATCAGGGCTCTGGCAGAGGGAGGTAGAGGCAGGCAGCCCCATAGCACTGAGCCCTCTTTTCACAGACATGTTAGCTCTTGCCACCATTTAACAGGGCCACAACTCCAAGGCATGGACAGTCAGCTGGGGCTGGCTCTGTCCCACTGTCAGGCAGCTCTGGCTGAGCCAACCCAGGCTCCCCCTGTCAGGACTCCTGGCTCCTCTGGCCGAGCAGTGCTGCCTGTCCTCCTTGACATAGGGGCCGGGGTTGGTGGAGCGAAACTTAGAGTTTCAGACTATGTGGACACTGTGTGAGAGTTGCAGGCATTTTAGGTGTAAAGATTAGAACATTCTAATTGAGTTGAGAATATCTGAAAGCATTGCTGACTGTGAAGACAAGAAAACAGAGGCTTTGGGTGAAACCTCCCACAAGAAATGGATGTGCCACCCTGGCCCCGAACCTGACCCGCCACGCTATCTGCCCTGGCCATGCTGAACATGGCCAGCCTGCAGGAGCTGCCTGGGACGAGTGCTCCTTCCTCTCCCCACCAGGGATAGCTCTGGAGACTAGCTGTCCAGAAAGCCACTGCTGCTGTCTGCCAGAGTCGTGCTTGGCTCTGAAAGAGCAGCGCGTTCGGGGCCTCAGCACCCAGCGTCCTCCTAGGCCAGCATAACCCTCCTAGGCCCCAGCACCCGGTGCCCTCCTGGGCTGGCCTAACCCCTGATAGTTCAGACTGTTCTCTTTCAGAATTTTTTCTCCACAGTTGGGAAGTTGATACTAGATGCTAGCCAAACCAGCGTAGCTTACCTATAATCCCAGCACTTAGGAGATAAGGCAGGAGAACTGCTGTGAGTTTGAGGCCAGCCTGTGCCACATAGTGAGACCTTGTCCCACAAACAAAATGATATTAGTTGAGTATGTTGGTGCATGCCATAGTCCCAGTTCCTCCGCACGGTGAGGTAGGAGGGTCATGAGTTAGAGGACAGACTGAGAAACTTAGCAAGATCCTGTCTCAGAATGTAAAAGGATTGTGCTGGGCATGGTGGTATACACCTGCAATTCCAGCACTTAAGAGACGAGGCAGAAGGGTTACCGTGAGTTCAAGACCAGTTTGGATTACATAGCAAGACCCTTACTCAAAAAATAAATAAATAAAAATAAAAAGGGCTGAGGCTGGAGATTTAGCTCGGTGGTTCCCATACCTGCCTAGCAAGCACAAGGTCTCTGGTTTGATCCCTGGTAACCACATACAACAATACTGGGTGTAGTGAATCATGCCCACCAGCAATCAGTACCACATACCACAATGCCTGGTATGGTGGCTCATGCCTGTAATCCTAGCACTCGGGAGGCAGAGGCAGGAGGATTGCTGAGTTCAAGGCTTGCCTGGACTCCATACTGAGCTCAGGGCCAGCCTGAACTTCAAAGTGATACCTTGTCTCAAAAAAAAAGAAACAAAGCCATGATTAGTACTGGGATCCCACTCAATGCTAAGGTATTTACCTAGCATCAGGCCCTGGTCTGATCCTTCAGCACCTCTAGGAAGAACAGCTCTGTCTGTCTCAGGGCCCAGCACTCCTGCTCTGGGGCCCACCCCAGCTGCAGGCCACAGCAGACCACCCCTGGTTTTATCCCACAGATGCAGAGAAGGGAGGCAGTGTCACAGTTGAGGACTTCGAGATCGCAGCTAAATACGGTAGGCGAGATGTGCGTTCCAGGGCCAGGGACACCCACAGGACTGTGGCAGTTGCTGGCCCAGGGCTCTAGTCTGGCTCCTGATGTTGTCACCCAGAGGAGTGTGTAGAGGTGTGCAAGGGTGCAGCCAGAGAGCTTGGGTCTCCGTGGAGCCCATATGTGCCTTCCAGGGCCCAGTGTCCTCCCTGACTATGGGGAACAAACTGTGTTGGTTCTTCACCTTTGTACCCCTATGGGTACAAAAACATCAAGGTGACTTCCTGGAATGTCCCAGCATGTCCGTGATGGTGGCCATGTGGAGGAAGCCAGGCCTGCGCACACAGACCAGGCTGTGGGGTGACACATCGCACGCTGCATGGCACTGGTTTACCTGATGTCCCTCACCCATCCCCACTCTGTCCAGGTCTCACCCCCCCAGACACTTTCCCAGCATCCAGCTCAGCACATTAGACTATGCTCACTTCTGCACTGGCAGCGCTGCTGCTCCTGCTGGAGCCACGGAAGTGTCTTCCTTAAGCTCTCATGTGCCCCCGGGCCTAGGACCCAGGCACCCATGGTGTTGCCTCAGAGCAAGGAGGCTGCTCTCCACTAGCTGGGATGGAGTAGTCAGGTCATGGTGCATGGGTGTGGCCTGGGAATATGACTGTCCTCTGAGCAAGATAGGGGTGCAGGCCTCTGTGGGTCCTGGGAGAGGGTGCCCAAGGGGGTGGGGTATTGGGGTCCAGTCCGGGAACTGACTGGGACTGGCATCCCCAGTGTGCCGGACGCTGGGCACCCAAGTGCACCATGGCCCCTTCCTCTGCATGGACCTCACCTACATCAGCCTACTGCTCCGCGAGTTCGGCTTTCCTGGGGACAAAGTGCTGAAGGTAGGGCTGCCTCAGGACACTGTGTCCTGCCCGTGGAGTGGAACATGGGTGAATAGGCCCTGGTGACCCTTCTTGAAACCCTGAGCTGCTCCCCGCCACCCGAGGAGGCCCAGCCTCCCTATCCAGAGCACAGAAGTCCTCTTTTCCCCTCCCTTTGTCTTTCAAGCTGACTCGGAAAATTGACAACGTGGAGACCAGCTGGGCTCTGGGGGCTATTTTCTACTACATTGATGCCCTGAACAGACGGAAGAGTCCAGCCTTATAGCAACCGGGCCCCAGCCAACTCCAGGCGTGTTCGTGGGCTGTCCCTGCAGACCCCTCCAGTGAACCTGACCCCATCCTGCAGGAGCCCGTGCTGCCATCCCTGTCCTAGTGGAGTGCAGGTCTGCGGGCCCCAACTCAGATGGTCTGGGCCATGGCTGCCGAGGCCTCCACAGTTGTGGCTCCAAGTGGACGTGAGCCATGTGTGGCCAAGGACACTCGCTGCTTTTGTTCTCCGTCTGTAGGGTGTGGCTGCCTATGTGTGCACATCTGTGTGTGAGTGTCTCATCCCCCAGTCCCTTTGGTCCTCCCAGGGGCTCAGAGGACACACGGGGCCCTGGCTGTCCAGAGCAAGGTAGCACCCATGGCTTTTGGACAGTGTCTCCAGTGAGGTTCTCTTCATGCTGGAGATGTGAAGCCACCCAAAGGTGTGAGGCTAACTGGTGGGGGACACTGAGTGAGGGTCCCCTCTCCGTGGACCTGTACCAGCTGCAGAGTCCCCAGAGAGCAGAGCAGGGTGGAACTTGCTCTAGGAGCACTGCTGGCCCCACTGCCTGAGTGCCAAGCACTGTGTGAGCCACATCTGAGCCCCTTTCTGACACTAGTGCTGTACCCCATGAATGTACTGCACCGTGAGCCATGTGGGCCAGAGCGTGCCCTGTGCTGACCCTAGCTGCAGCCCCCCAAGTCCACCGAGCCTCCCTCAGAGAATGTAAGCCCTGGACCTGTGTGCTCTGCTGTGAATAAAGGTTCGGGACTCCCCACAAGTCCTCGGTGAACGATTGCATCATCCACTCACTGAAGTTTTCACCTGCTGGGCTGATGGCAGGTGGTGACAGTGACTCCTGACGCCAACACAGGCTACCTGGAGACCCAGGCTGTTTTAGGGTCTGTCCAGGGGCCCCCTCTTTTGAGACTACCACCGAGCTAGGAAGACTCTGGGTATATCTCCTCCTTGGATTGGGGGAGGGTGGCAGGTCAACACAGCAAGCTACCCCGAGTCAGCAAAGGGCTGGCTTTAGCCTGCAACAGTTCCAAAGGTCGCATGTGGGGAGTAACCTGCAGCCCACCCAGCCCAGGTGCTGACAACCCAGCCTCTTAGGCAGACCCCACTGTGATGAGTAGTGGCCTCCAGGGCTGAGTACCAGGGACAGAGGAGGAACTGAAGCCCATTCCTTGCTTCCCAAAGCAGGAGTGTAGGGGCCACAGGACAGTGACTTCACAGTGAACTAGGCATGAGTGACATCCTCACACACTCAGCAGAGGGAGGGCCTCATCCTGCAGGAGAGGTCAGTGCCGCTCAGACCAAAACAAACCCACTGCCCTCTGTACTCGGCCCAGCCACATCCCAAGTTAAATCTGAGGCTCTAACCTGGGGGTCAGTGTGTGACAGGCAGGGAAAGAAAGCAGGCAAATTGTTCTATCGCCCGGGGAGCAAAGCCAGAAGCTTGTTCCAAGGAGGCTACAAGTGTCCTCTCCCAGCACTGCATGCCCTCGCCTTGCCAGGGTACCCACCAGCGCCTGTCCCTCTGCCAGGCTTAGTGCTTGACTGTTCAGAAAACTTCAGAGGCAAAGCATCAAAGATGCATGAAGGTAAAGTGAATTGATTTAATCCATTTAAAGTTCAGTGACCTTACCACGTCTGCACAAGTAAGCAATG
The DNA here is from genome assembly GCA_004025085.1 of Thryonomys swinderianus. Classification (NCBI taxonomy): domain Eukaryota; kingdom Metazoa; phylum Chordata; class Mammalia; order Rodentia; family Thryonomyidae; genus Thryonomys; species Thryonomys swinderianus. Next base: position 13,352 of record PVIC010011748.1, on the reverse strand, counting down.
GAAGCTTCCCAAATGAGCACCAAATAAGTCATGGAATATTTTGAGGCCCAGCGCAATATGCTAGTCATTTCACTCTCAAGTGTCTTTGATAATAAAGCAGGCTCTTGTTTTCAAAAATAGTTCTGCATGTGGTCACGGCACACTTGAACTCCAGCAGGGACCATACACCCCAGGGGTCTGTGCACCAGTGTGCTTAGCCCAGGGGTGCCCAGTGTACTCCACCTGGTCCTGTGGAATTGGAGCGAGTGACACTAGCTGCAGACCCTGGCCTACTGGCCAGCATGATCCTGGTCCCTGCATGGCACCTACACGGTGCCCCCAGAAGCTGGTGACTGATGGTTTTCATGTGCAGCAGTCTAATGCATTTTGTAAAGAGCCAGTTGTGTTTCCTTCTCTATGAAACATCCATTCACGTCCTTTCCCAGTTCTCCTGTAGGATTATGTTCATTCTCTTACTTTGTTTGGGGGGAGGGTATTAAGGATCGACCTCCAGACCTTGCACTTTCCAGGCAGGTGTGGTGCCACTGAGTTACATCCCCAGGTCTCAGTCATTCTCTTACTGATTGTAAGAGATCCTTATTTATTAAAGATACAATTAATGGATTTAATAATAATGTTTTTTCCTTACCTATTGCTTTGTATGATTTTTAGTAGTTTTAAATTTGTCAAATTTTATATTTTTGCACAAACTTACCTTCTTTTTTTTTTTTTTTTTTTTTTTGAGACAGGGTCTCACTTTGTAGTTCAGGCTGGCCCTCAGCTCACTATGGAGCCCAGGCAAGCCTGGAACTCAGAAATCCTCCTGTCTCTGCCTTCTGAGTGCTGGGATTACAGGCGTGAGCCACCACGCCCGGCACTGTGGTATGTGGTATTGATTGCTGGTGGGTGTGAGTCTCCATGCCCAGCATTGTATGTGGTTACTGGGATCGAACTCAGGGCCTTGCGCTTGTGAGGCAGGTGCTAGAACTACTGAGCTAAATCTCCAGCCCCAAACTTACCTTCTTTTATGACTTCCACATTTTGTGTCAAGACCAGACTTTCTCACTGAGATAGTTTCAAAAAGTAATCAGGATTGGGCCGGTGATTTTGCTCAGTGGTTCAGGCATCTGCCTCTCAAATCCAAAGTCCCTAGTTTGATCCCTGGTACCACATACCACAATGCTGGGTGTGGTGGCTTACACCTGTAATCCCAGCACTCAGGAAGCAGAGGCAGGAGAATTTCTGTGAGTTTGAGGCTTGTCTGAGCTACACAGTGCGTTCCAAGGCAGTCTAAACTCCAAAGCAAGATCCTATCTCAAAACAAACAAACAAACTAAAAAAAAAGTACTCAGGGCTGGGTATAGCTCAGTTATAAAGTACTTGCATACCCCCACACACTCACACACAAAAACAATAGATTTTAGTTTCTCATTGCTTAAGAGTATGAGACACTAGCTTTTAAATATCCTGAGGCATAAAGTATTATTCCAGAATGCATTTGTTTTTTTAGAACCTTTCCTGGGTCACTAGAGGCACCAGTGATGTTCACAATGGTGCTATGCCATTGTGGTAAACTGCAGGATGATTCTAGTAAGGCAGTTCCAGAAAGGGTTTGGAGAGAACCATGCTTGTGTGTGCGATTTCTGGTAGAGGTGTATATATGAGACCCTGAAAAGAGGAATCTTTGAAACAGGTGTCACTGATTGCCTGGGAGAAGCTGCTTTTGGGTGGACAGGAAGTTGATAGTGTCTTTAGCCTCTGTACACTCGCCAGACCCCGGCCTCCATGTCTCTTGAGAGCTCAGACACAAGAAGGGGGCCTCAGAGAACACAGTAAAGATCACATCTGTCCAATGCCTCTTCACACTTGTACATTCTTTGATCCATCTTGAAAATTGTCTTGAAAGTCAAGGATGGTGGTGGTGGTGTGAACATGCAATGCCAGCAGCACAGACCAGACTGGCTTGTGTCTCACCACAGAATGGAAACTGATTGAATAACAGAAATTCATGAGCTACATTAACTCCATCAGCCTCATAAGGCCAGGACTCGGTCCAGTCACCTGGGTCGCCATGTGAGGTCATAGGCCAGGCAGAGCTCTGAATCTCGTTGAGCCAAAGTGTGGGACAGAGAGCCAGAGCGTGTGGCGTGCAGACCTTGTGACATGTTCACCAGGTGGTCTGATGAGATGACAAGTTCCTGTGTCCCCGCATCACCCTGGTGACAGGTGTTGCTCCTTTGATATGACTCAGATGAAGGAGCTGCATCGTTGTTTGTGTGATAGTGGCCTGGTTTTCTAATATCGCTTAAATAATGCCCTGCATCTGCCGTCTTTGACTTAATTTGACAGATTTGCAGATGGCGGTGATTTAGTAATGGAGCTAATTTATTTTTCGGTTTGTGTCTCATGACTGAGCTGTGCAGCGGGAACTGTTCTCTGGATGAGTTCTGTGCACCAACATCCAGTGGTTCTTGTCTTACAGAGGAGTTGCCCAGTTTTTCTGCCTCAGTGCTTGTACTTCAAGGGGGCAGATGGCTGCTTTACAAAACTGAGTTGCTCAGGCGAGGACCTAGGCCAGGAACTATGGCTCCCGAAAAACCTGAACTCTCTCAGGACATGTGCAGCCTTCTCTGTGCAGGTAGCTTAGTCTGACTCATGCTGCTGTATCACTAAATCTGTCAGGCATGGTGGCACCTCTGTAATCGAGGCCAGTCTGTACTATGTAGGGAGACCATGTCTGTCTGTCTGTCTCTCTCTCTCTCTCTCTCTCTCTCTCTCTCTCTCTCTCTCTCACACACACACACACACACACAGAGACAAAGAGAGAGAGCTTGAGCCTGGATGATTTACATTGAACGGAACAGAAATTTATTAGTTGTCAGTTCTGGATCCTGGGAAGCCAAAGAGCTCTGCAGTGGTGTCTGGCTCGTGAGGACATTTGTGCTATCACTACAGCACAAAGCAAAAGAGCAAGACAGAGCAAACCCACTTCCAACCCCACTCGCTAGACAGATGATGCGCCCGAGAACGGCCTTCCCCACTCACGAAGAGACCTGGGCACTGCATGTGAGGCTCCAGCTCCCAAAAGCACAGTCGCACCAGGGGTTGTCTCCAGCGCAGGAACATGGGGGACATGTTCCCATAAGAATCAGGTATGCGTACTCAGAAACCCCTTCTCCAGCTTGAAGTTAAATATTAGTGGCTTTCCCTGACAGTGCTCACTGTGTATGGTGTGACTTGGCTATGTTCTCTGTGGTCCGCAATTTAGTCCAGCAGGGCTGGTGGGTGAAGAGACAGCCACATGTACAAAAAAGCCCTTTCTTGGTCACATCCACCACAGTCATCACCGAGGTGGCATCATGCACAGTGGTCGGAAGAAACTATGTCCAGCCCAGGCCTCACTGCCACTTTATCTTTCCCACAGACTTGGTTCTTCTCCCTGTATCAATCAGGTGGAGAGAGGTTTCCATTTAGAGCCTAAAAACAGCCCTGTAAATCTTGATGTCAGCTGCATGACTGGCATAGTTTGGAAGAATGTGTTTCTTTATACGGCATCTGTCTCGGGAAGCCTCTCAGAGGATCAGAAGAGTCAGCAGTTTGCCTTTTTGTTTTTGTGTTGCTGGGGCCGGAACCCAGGGTCTCCCTCATGACAGCGAGTGCCAGAGCCGAGTTTCTGTGGCACAGAGCGCGGGATGGTTGGCTCTGAACAGCCTCTGCCAGCCTGTGTGGTCCCTCCAGGCCTCTGGGGGGTCAGCACAGGACCCGCAAATAAAAATGTCCGAACTCAAAGACCTGTAAGGACTTGTTAAAGGAACAGAAGGGGTAGGAATACAGGCCAGAGCTTTCCATTTTCTGTAGATTAGAACATTGCCAAGGAATTGTTTTCAGTTTGTTTTTGTTTCATCTTAGCAACAAGTATTCTACTGCTGAGCTACACTCCCAGACCCAAAGGGTTTTATAGTGGCTCCATACAATGCAATATTATTTAGTCTTAACAAGGACAAGGTTCTGGAGCCGAGGGTGCAGCTCAGTGGTAGAGCATGCGCGTATGCTCAAGGCCCTGGGCTCTATTCCAGTTCTGCAAGATTATACCTGAGTCAGCCAGGGACCCCCACAGTGGATGAGGCTAGACAACACAATAAACCCCATTTCTGGTGCAGTAAACTCCTACTCTTCGCGGTGTGCTGTGTTGCTATTTTCAGCAGGCCTGATGGGATCCTGGTAAAGCCAGAGGAAAAGGACCTGTGCATAAATGGGAAACCGTTACAAGGAAAAGCCCAAATGGGCCAGGTATTTAGCTCAGTGGCTACATTGTGAGTTTAAGGGCAGCCTGAATCACATAGTGAGACCCTGTCTCAAAAAGTCAAGACCAAACAAACAAAACCATTCTATCCAAAACTAACACAGTTCATTTGATCTGCTGCCCAAGGCATGTGGTCTCTGTTTTCCTTTCCGTCTCTCTCCCCTCCTTTCTGCACCCTGCACTTCCTTGGGAGCAGAATCAGCCTGAACAACTGACACCAGTCCAGGCCCTTGCTAGGACCCAGGCCCACATGGACATTGTCTTCGGGATGGTGGTGACATAGGACGTTGCCTGTGTAGGAGGCGGGGCATGGCAAAAAACTGGCGGGAGATGTGGGCGGGATCTGTCATTGCAAGATCCCAGGACCCATATATAGAATTTCTCTCAGGCTCCCATGAGATGTAGCCAGCAAGAAGACCACGTGCCATGAGGAGCTCGCCGTCCTGACTTCCTACGATAGCCTATGGTATTTCCCAGATGAAGCGTATACTTTCATTTTTGCATTTATCTTTCCTCTTGTTCTGCACAAGTTGGCTAGGCACAGCTGTTTCCTTCCATAACCACTGACCCCTTTCTTTTCAAATAAAATTTTGGCACTAGTTTTGGCTTGTCTTGTCCAGTTCTATGTTGGGGACAAGAAGGATGTGCCATTTCCAGAGAAACTACCCAATATCAATCCCAGATTCATGAAATGCAGGAGCCTCTCCAACAAGTTGACCATGTCCATGTTTGTCATGCAAACATCTTTGGGACCATCCCCTGGTCCCCAAACTTTGACCCGCCTGAGCTAATCCATCAAAATCTGTTGCTTTCTTGTCCCAGGAGCAGCTTGGCTCCTTTTGAGAGGAGGGACATGGCAGGATTTAAAGCAACAGCTTGAGAGAGACAGGCAGGCAGCTGCAGCATTAGGGAGGAGTGGGGGAGTAAATCAGTCTGTCAGTGAACCCAGAGGCCTTGAGCTAAGGAGGGGAAAGGGGTGAACTGGATGAGAAGGTGAAGCTAAGACAGCCGAGAGCTGACAGAACTGACCCTAACTTCATTATACTTCTTTTTCACGCATTTCCCTAACAGAGTCTCCACCCAGAGTGGGGCAAAACACACTGCTAAGCACCTTTCTTAAACTCTGTTCCTTTGCAAGATAAAATTTGTGAATAATCAATGATTTTCTTTGGGGACCCAAGCAAAGTGGGATGGGCCTTTGCTAAGTGCTTATCTGTCTGTGCAGCAGCCCCGCCGCTGTCCCCACCCTGGAGGACATTCAGCTTTGTCGTCTTTGTTGTTGTTGTTTTTGGTGTTTTGAGACAGGGTCTCCCTTTGTAGTTCTGGCTGGCTCTGAGCTCACAGTGTAGCCCAGACTAGCTTTGAACTCATGGCAACTCTCCTGCCTCTGCCTCCCGAGTATTGGGGATGTGTGAGCCACCGCACCCAGCTCGGTTTGTTTTCTGTAATAAACATCCAATCAGTGTTTCCTCCTCCTGTGAGTTCCGTTGTTGCGGGGGGTTTTAATCACATCATCATTGAGGCAGGAGCTGTGGCAGCAGTGACACTTTCTCAGCCAGTTCTGACTCCCGTGAGCTGAAGAGAGTGTGCCAGCAATACATGACTCAGTCTCATTTCCAGCCTGTCTACTGTCCAGTGTCAAGTCCACTCATGTGAAGTGTCCAGACAGGCTGATGCACAGGGACAGGAAGCAGGGAGGGGGGAAAATGAAAGGGTTTATGTAAAAAAATGGGTTGGTGGCTGCACAGCCCTGTAAATATGTCAGAAAGCATTGAATTGTGCACTACACTGGGGGCACTTTGCAGTATATGGATTATATCTCAGTAAAGTGGCTTGAAAATGACTTGGACCTGGGATGCGGCTCAAGGCAGAGTGCTTCTCCAGCCTGTGAGGGCTCTGGGTTTCATCCCCAGCACACACACACACACACATCTCACACCACACACGTACAAACACAAAGTCTACAATCAGCGAGTTTCCCTTGACCCATTCTCTCCTTTGTCCCCTTGGAGAGTGTGTAGTCCGTTCTCGTCCTTTCAGTCCCCAGACTCTTGGCCTGGTTTTGTCTGCTCAGGTCCATGGGGGCTGCCAGGCTTCCTTCTAGCAGGAACCCGGGGTCCAGCAAATCCCTCTCTTGCCTGTGGACCATAGTGATCCCTGATGGGGGTCCAGATGTTCACTCCCTCCCCCCACCCAGCAGGCACCCATGAGCCTCTTCTGTTTTCTGTCTGGCTCCACCTAAACCAAACAGTGTGGATTGACAGCTGCAGAGTGATAGGCTTTGGCAAGAGGCCCCTGCTGTCTTCTCCTGGGCAGCCTGCTGAGCTCACAGCCTCTGCTGGACCTCCTCCCACCGCGACTCCCCGGAGGGACCCTGCCTCCAGACCTTACTCTGGACAGATTAAATTTTTGTAAAGAATGTTTTTTATCGAGATATCATTTTCATATGATAAAATGCACAGCTCTTAAATCATGCTGGCAAATACACAGACCTAAAAACTTTTTAGAAGAGTTAGGCACACACCTGTGATGGTACACACCTGTGACCTCAGCCCTTGGGGGATTGAAGCAGGAGGATCACTGAAAGTTCAAGGGCAGCCTTGTTGATAGAGTGTGTTCAAGCCCAGCATGCACTGTAACATGAGAGTCTGTCTCAGAAAACCAAAACCAAAGCAAATCAAAAAGAAAATGAATTTTTGGAGGTGTCTGTTAACACAGGCGATCAAAGATGCTTTGTTTTGTATAAAACATCTATAATCCTTTTGGCTATTCCTTCACTTTAAGATCTGGATGCTGGGCTGGGGATTTAGTTCAGTAGTTCTGGCGTCTCCCTTGCAAGCACAAGGTCATGAGTTTGATCTCCCGCACCACATACCACAATGCCAGGCATGGTGGCTCATGCCTGTAATCCCAGCACTCAGGAGGCAGAGGCAAGAGGATTGCTGTGAGATTGAGGCTAGCCTTGGCTACATAGAGATTTCAGGGACAGCCTGAACTACAAAGGAAGACTGTCTCAAAAACAAAACCAAACAAAGCAAAAGAAAAGACCTGGATGCTGCCTTTTTTTTTTTTAAAGACAGGATCTCACTAAGTAGCCCAGGCTGGCTTGGAATTTGCAATGAGCTTCCTGCCGCAGCCTCCCAAGGGCTAGTATTATAAGTAGGAAAGCTAGTCAGACATGCGGTAGATAGATAGATAGTTTAGGGCCAGCCCTTGAAAAGCCCATATGGAGGACAGTCAAGACCTTCACTGAAGGTCAACATTATCAAAGGAGAAAACAGTCCCACCAACATAGCAGAGATGGACATCTCTGGGATGGAGGTCAAGACTTTGACCCATCTAGAAGAGTCTCCTGACTAAAGACCCTATACGCTTGCTACATGACTGGATTTCTTATTGGACCCCCTTTGATTAGTATTAGTTAAGCCACCCTACTTGCTATAATCCCATTGGTTAACTATGGTTTGCCCACTTCTTTTAAATCTTATTGAGACCACCTCACCTCGTGGCTTTGCTCCATAAAAACCCTCTGAAAAGTGAGGTGGGTGGGTTATTCACCTTTTCGGGTTCCCCCTTCTGTCTCTCTCAGGGAGAAGCTTTTCTCTCAATAAAAATTACTACTCTAACCTCCGTCATTTATTCCTCAAATTCATTCTATGATTTTAGAGAACACGTACTCGCACTTCAGGTGGGAGCTAGACCTTGCTCCCGTATCATTGGGATCACAGGGATGCATCAGCATGCTTGGCCAAAGCATTGGTTTCTGTTGGGCATTTCCCTTGAGGTTTCAGGGGGGTGTCTTCAGCTTTTGTGAATACTGCATTTCTCTAGTGTTTGTACTAAGTTGTAAGAACTCAGTAAATTTAGAAACTAAAGAGATTGAACCTCAAGAGACCCCCCCCCAGTGATGCTGGCTTGCAGATGACGGATTCGGGGATCACTCCACAGTTAGCCCAGAAACTCCAGCACATATCTGATCACATCCGACAGTACTGGGCTGAAATCTACAGTGTTTGAAACGTAATGACCTGTAATTGCAGCACTCTGGAATTTGAGGCAGGAGGATCACCTTGAGTTTGATGCCAGCCCTTGCATTTGCAACCGGAGCTGACAACAGGGAGCTATCACCCTGCTAACCACGGAGCAAAAGGAAGGAGACTGCTGGGAAGACCAGGAGTTGATGTGTATTCGTCAAATGTAAGAAGAACCAAAGCATAAAGCCATGTAGTGCCTTCAAATCACATAGCGCCTTCACTGAATTGCATAGTGAGACCCTGTATCAAAAATAAGTATATACAGCCGGGCGTGGTGGTTCACGCCTCTAATCCCAGCACTCAGGAGGCAGAGACAGGAGGATTGCTGAGTTCAAGGCTTGCCTGGGCTACATAGTGAGCTCAGAGCCAGCCTGAACTACAAAGCGAGACCCTGTCTCAAAAAAAAAAAAAAAAAAAAAAGTATATACGGGCCAGAGATTTAGCTCAGTGTTTCCGGCGCCTGCCTCGCAAGCGCAAGGACCTGAGTTCGATCCCGGTAACCACATACAATGCTGGGCGTGGTGACTCACGCCACCAGCAATCAATACCACATTCCACAGTGCTGGGCATGGTGGCTCACACCTGTAACCCCAGCACTCGAGAAGCAGAGACAGGAGGACTGCTGAGTTCCAGGCTTATCTGGGCTACATAGTGAGCTCAGGGCCAGCCTGAACTTCAGAGCGAGACCCTGTCTCAAAAAAAAAAAAAAAAAAAAAAAAGGGCCGGAGGGTTAGCTCAGTGGTTCCGGGGCCTGCCTCGCAAGCGCAAGGTCCTGAGTTCGATCCCCGGAAACCACATACAATGCTGGGCGTGGAGACTCACGCCCACCAGCAATCAACGCCGCATACCACAATGCCGGGTGTGGTGGCTCCTGTAATCCCAGCACTCGGGAGGCAGAGACAAGAGGATTGCTGAGGTCGCGGAGGCTTGCCTGGGCACCATAGTGAGCTCAGGGACAGCCTGAACTACAAAGCGAGACCCTGTCTCCAAAAAGCAATTACACACACACACACACACACACACACACACACACACACACACACAGTAAGTATATAGGCTGGAGATATAATTCAGTGATGGAGTGCCCGGTGTTTGACTCCCAATACTGGACAAGATGTCTTCACAGAAGAGGAACGATTATGGAGAACCAGTTAGCCTCAATCCGGGCTCAACTGGTCTTCCCCGACGCAAAGGTGTGGTGGCTTAGCCAGGTGACAACTGAGTTTCTAGGTGCCAGAACAGACCTTGGTCCAGAGAAGCAAGTCTCCGGAGGCCCCGCCCAAAGTGCCCAGAGGGCCGCCCGGATTTCTCTGAGGCCAGACCCTCTCAGAAATCCCACCCACAGGACGTGTTCCCCGGAAGGCCCGACCCTCTCGGGGGCTCCAATCTTTTCAGTGAGCCCATCCTGAGGCCCCACCCCCGGCACGCTCGGTGGCCCCGCCCCCTGCACCACGCAGGCGCACCCGGAGCTGGCCAGCGCCGCAGTCCACCGGAGCTGTAGCTCCATCCTGAGTCTCCTGTGCTCCTGCAGCCTAGTCCTATCCCGGCCCGCGCGATGGCAAAGCCGCTGACAGACAGCGAGAGGCGGAAGCAGATCAGCGTGCGCGGCCTGGCCGGACTGGGCGACGTGGCCGAGGTGCGGAAGAGCTTCAACCGGCACTTGCACTTCACGCTGGTCAAGGACCGCAATGTGGCCACGCCGCGCGACTACTTCTTTGCGCTGGCGCACACGGTGCGCGACCACCTGGTGGGCCGCTGGATCCGCACGCAGCAGCACTACTACGAGCGCGACCCCAAGGTGAGGCGGGTTGGGGGCGAGGCTCCAGAAGGCCCGACCCGACTCGAGCGCGGCACCTATCCTAGCCGGGTCTCGACCCCGACCCCGACCCCTCTCCAGGGCGCCCTGGGACCTACGCGGGTCGGATCTCAGGGTACTAGCCCAGCTCCCGCCTCCACGAACCTCCGCATCCCCTCTGCCTAGCTCGCTCCCCGTCCCTCCCTCCTTCTTGCCTCCCCCCTCCTTGCCTCCCTCCCAGGCCCCTCTCCGTTACCCATTACCTACTCCGCAGCCCCTCCGCAATCCCACACCCGGCAGCTAGCCGTGACCCCCAACCCCCATGGCGCAGGCGGAGTGGGGTCCCCCACTGTGGAGCTCTGGCGGATCCCCCCGAGCTACACAGACTCCGCCCTCGTTTTCGTCTGGACTCCCGCCCCTCGCTCCTTGGAGGCGGCCGCCAAGTCCCGGCTCCCGCCCTCTTTCCTTTTCCCCACCCTTTTGTTTTCTGCTGCAGGAGCGAGAGAAAAGGTCCTGGATCCTGGCCCGGCGTTTTTATGAGTTGGAAGGGATGGGATGAGATATCGGGAGACTTTGGCGCTTAATTTGGCGAGGCCAATTAGAGAGAAATTGCGGCTTCCCCCCTTCCATAGAGAAATCACAGATTGTTTTACTTGTTCCTTTTTACATTTTGCAGAAATTCTCTTGCAGTAGAAAAATACAAAAATATGTTAAAATCACTGATTATGCTCATTATTAACCTCCTTAAACTGAAGGCTTGTGCTTTTTCCAAATCTTCACCCTCGGATACACAGTGAAAAGGAAGGGAAAGGAAAGAGTATGCTGAGCTGGAGATGTAGCTTGGTGCCATAGGGCCTGGGTTCAACCTCAGGACCTGAAAAACAAAATGTTGCACAGTTTTGTGTTTTTTCTGTTTCACTCACAAACTTTTTTAAAATTTGCACTCAGTTTTCCAGGTCTGTCACTTCGTACTTCGGGGTTTTCAGCTTGCTGGGTGCGTGTGTGGGTTTGCCCTGGCCCGTGGAATTTCGTCTTTTTGTTACACAGAGGTGCGGGGATGTGCTTGCAAGCCTGAGGCCAGTTTGCAGAGATGTCATCGACGGTGCTCTAGAGTTTTTATTGGGTGTTAGGGTACCTTTAACATTGCTATGGGTGAGACGGATTGCTTTTCTGAACTCGTTTCTGGGGCACTCTTTTTTTCTTCCCTGAAATAAAGACAGTAAACAGAACAAGATTTGTTAGGTGCCAGTTGGGCTTCTTTGTGTTTAGTATGCAAGACAGTTTAGAGGCAAGGCACCAAATGACTAAAGCAGGTTATTACAGCAAGCGCTTGGGGTGGCTGCCAGGGAGCTGGCAGGAGGCAGCGCCCCAGGATTCCCCACAGTGGGGGAGCTCAGACAGGCAACCTCACTTTTATTGTTCTGCTGTTTGGGCAGTGGTGACCAGGCCTTTCTCCGGAGCTGCTGGAGAGCACCTCAGGGCTCCTGACGGCTGGCTGGTGGATACCAAGTTAAGGCTAGGCCGGAGATGGTGGAGGTGGAAATGACCTTCACAGCTGACTTGGTCCCTCTGACCGAACAGCTTCCTGGTCCTGCCTACCGAGGTGGTTGTAGGTGGAAACCTGTCTCTTTTAAAGAAACCACAGCCTATAAATGGAGCCTGTTTACTTGTTCTGGATAGGAAGGCTATGTAAGAGTGGAACGTTGGCTTTCAAGCGCTTCTGTGACTAATTCATGATGAAAATACACCTGTCATCTCTGCAAAGCTGTATTGTTTGCTGGTAACAGGCTGGAGAGAAGACCAGAGCTTTTGAGTAGAGGCGGCTTCAGGAAAGGAGCTGCAGTTTGACCCCAGGCCAGGAGTGTCTCAGAATTGTACTGCAGCTCCAGACAGTTGGGGGTGTGCTCCTGTGCATATAGCATGCAAGGCTTGTATTTACTTTTTTCTTAAAGATATGGAAATCATTATGATTCCTGGAGAAAACATTAGAAAATTCAGGGAAGCCAGGAAAAAGCTGTTATCTCACTACCCAGGGATAGCATTGTAATACTATAAATATTTGTGTTCTGTGACTTATTTTAAAATTCTAATAGAAACACTTGTTTTATTACACAGAATAGTACTGTGCTGAGTCCATTGTTTCATAACTCTGTAGCACTTTTTTATTTTTTTTAGCACTTTATTTTTAGAAAGAGCATAAACAATATAAACTTGGAGTGTTTGTAGGAAGATTTCCCAAGCAACCTGCCCAGTAAATCCTCAAGTCACAGAATCTGGCCAGAATGGAGAGGTTTGTGCCCAGCATGAGGTAGCACTTAGTTATAGATGTTTATAGTTCTCCGAAACTCCATCGAGGTTGAGAGGGAAGCACAGCCTGATTTCCAGCATGGACAGGAAGCGCTGAGTGGTGAGGAAGGGTCAGATGCAAGTCCAGCCTCCTTTTAGATCTTTGTTTTTAGGTGCTGGAGCTGGAGCCAAGGGCCTTGCTGTGTGGGTCGCCTTGTAAAGCACATATTCCCCTGGGCTGAGTTCCCACCCACAGACTCCTGGTCCTGGTTTTACCACTCTTGTTTTTTCCTTTGAGAAAAGGTCCCACTGTGCACTTCAGGCTGTTCTTTTGAACTCACTGTGTAGCCCAGGGTGGCCATGAATGAGTCCGCAGTGATCCTCTGGTCTTGCCTATTTACTGAGTACTAAGGTCACAGACGTCTGCCACCACAACTGCCCCCTTTCAAATATTCCTAATAAGATAACTGAGTTTGATTCGTTTTACTCCAGGCTAGACTCAGGAGTTACAGGGAGATAATCGGAGCTGGCGTGTGATTCTGTCAGTGGTAAGCCAGCCGCGTCTGACGTGTCCCCACTGTCCATGTGCTGCTGCCTGGGGTCCCGTGAGGGCAGGCCTGGGCTTTGGTAAGCACCTGTCGAGTGTCACCGATCAGCCTGACTTCCGACTGCCAGTGAGAGGAGGGAGGGCAGAGACCTGTTACTAGAAGGATGCCTGGGAGCGCAGCACCGTGATTTCCCTAGGAGACAGTGGGCCTTCTCTTGCAGGCCATCATGGCTGCTGTTTTGTGTCACCTTGGTTGGGACACAGACATTGCTATGCCTAGACATGAACGTTATTCTGGATATTTCTGTGATGTTTTCAGGGTTCAGCTTTGTTTTTGAGATAGGGTCTCACTAGTAGCTCAGGCTGGCCTTGAACTCATGGTAAGCCTCTTGCCTCTGCCCCCACCCC